>VXBO01010789.1:355538-391996 GCA_013400135.1 Rhinoptilus africanus | reverse complement strand
AGAAAGACAGACTACATCAGAAACTGATGCACCAGGTGCCCACTGAGGCTGAAATTCACTTCTCTGGAGGCAGTGGGGGAGCTTCAACTGCATCAGGCATAATGTAGCTTTTTAAAAAGAAATTGAAATATATTCTTAAACAGGAGGGACTGTGACACAGACCCCTTGGATGTCTTAAAAAAACAGAAAGGGCTTGCTTTTCTCATGTCTAGCACTGCATTGTATTTGCAAGAGAACATTTGCCTGGTTTATAGTTCAGCTATGTCAGATAAAAATTCCGCAATCTATATTCAGTGAACCTCAGTGGATCTATGCAGTATTAGGAAGGGGCCTGTGAAATGACTGCAAAAAATCCAACACACAGATTTCTGCCAATGTAACAAAAACACCAAGTGACATGAAAAAAACATTCAAAGTTTAGCCTAATTTGTGTCTTGAATGGACCTTGGCCAAATGCACTGCTAAAATTTCCTGGTTTTTTTTTTCCCCAAAGATGTGGTGGTTCTCGAATAAAAATACTGTGAAACATTTCTTAGACTACAGTTTGCACTGCACATAAAGGACATACACATTCAACATTCAGACTGAGAAGCTGGAATGTTGTAATTCTGAAGCTCAGTCTTAAATAATGAACAGTTGCAGTAAAAACAGTATAAAAAACCCCAACCTGCTGAAAACCCCAAAGCAAAAGAAAGGCTTGTGCGATTCCAGCATCTAAGACTGGGAATAGCTGGACAAAAACGTGGCTGGTTTTGTTAATCTGCAAGTGGAAAAGGATGTGTTTTAGTTGTTCTTTTAAAAGGATGCAAGAATCCTTTAATGAAAGTAACTGCAGCAAGGATTAGTAGAATTCAATTAACCACAACAGGTGTGTGTTAGAGATCTTCACAGAACACGAAACACAATTGCCTGCTAATGAAAGCTGTCAGGAAAGCCCAGCGGCAGGAGTGCCCTGGAAGTGTTGGCATTGCCAACGTTCTCTCAACAGGAAAATAAGGACAGGTGTAAATGTTAAGATTGATGGACGTTAATGAAGAAGCCAACGGCTATGGACCAGGTTGTCTTTTCCCCCAGGTAACCCAGTGCAATTCCTTTACAATATTCACTGGCAGCCTTGGAGGAGAATCTGAGCTGGACCTGAGTGCTGTTGTTCCCTGGAAAAAGCCTTGGGGATGGCAGTGATGAAATCCCATTGCGTCTTCCCCTAGGAGAGAATCACATCTATGATATTTATAACTGTGAATGAAGGAAGAGCCGTGTTCTGCATTTGGAAACAATTTCTTCTCTGGGGTGTATGTGTGTATGTGCGTAAATGAGAATGGAATGTTATCTTATGAATACTCATAGTCTGCAATGTCTAATAACTTTTCACCGAGAGGAAAGAAGAACGATAGAAAGCCAAAACCACAGCAGATTAGAGAGGTTCTGGAAATTGTGTGTTATCATATTTCCACTTCTTATTATTTTAATACAATTTTTTATGGTATTTGTTGTACTAAAATGTCAGATTTTGGATTTTTGCACCAAAATAAAGATCTCAGTTTTTTTATTTTAAAAGCAACTGATTCTTCAGTTTGTGACATAAAATCTTGGATATATCTACCCAAATGGTTCTCACACTAAAAGACAGGTACAAAGACTCAAAAAAGGCTCTAGAAAAATGTCATGGCCTTTAAGCTATTCTCAGGACTCCTTAATAGGCCAAAATAATTTCCATTTCTGGAGGTGGGCCATTATGAGTATGCCTACCTAGAGGTAAAAGGAAGGACATGATTTTAAGAGACAAAGTTAAATATGTCAAGCGTGTTAAATATGTCAAATGTGCTCTTGTTCCATATCTTCTGTTTCTCACATAATATTCATCTCAAAGACAATGCTATGGCAGATCAAAAGTTTTGAGCCTTACGTGATGATAAAAAAGTTATCAAAATACTTTGACTCCTTTCTGCTTTTCCCAGTAGCCAGCGCTGAAATAGAAATTGTTGAGGTATCAAAGCTGCAGACTGCCCAAAATGTTTTTTAAATGAATAACGGAAGTGTTCATACTGTCATATTTCACTGGATTCTGCAGTCCATGGAGAAATTTGGGAAATAATCTGAAAGCCTTTTTGAAAGGATATCAACACTTCTGTATAGAAAGAAATAACGGTAACCTTCAGAGTTCTGGATATTGAAATGACCCAGGTAATTGTATGAAGGTGCTCTTTAACCATTAACCTTTGCTGTAAAGCACAGAGAATGGGATTTCTAAAACAGCTTTTTGAGCTTGTTGAAAGCAGCACCAGAAACCAATAGATTTCAATGAGGACAAGGAGGGGAGTGTTGCTGAGTGGTTTTAAAAATCCAGCCTCCACTCTTGTTTGAAGTAAATAACTGTTGATTAACCTTAAACTTAACAGATCGATGAGCTGGAGGCAGTTTTATTAAAGACCAGGTGACCCATTTCATTTCTGTGTAGAAAAGCCAAAGTGGATTCGGAATTTTTCAAGTGAAACTGATGCCAAGTATGCCATACTTGTTTGCTGCTTGATTAAGAGTACACAGAGCAATGGTTTTAACTCAAAAGAGAAGAAAGAATAAAAGGGTGACAAATGAGTTGTAAAACAGAGATCAAAGATTCATACAGCTTTTTCATCCTGCTGGTGTTGAGCCACACTTAGAGTGTCTGAGAAAGATGACTGAAGTGACTTTATGTTCTAGGTAATGGATTGATTAAATAACGCTGTAAAGACCATTGAAGAATGCAAAGAGATTTTACTGCGTAATGGACCAAAAAAGGCATTCCTTCTGAAATAGCAATGAGCCTGGTCTTTGCAAATCTTTACAAACTCCAGTAAGCAGTAGGGAAAACTTTGCGGGGAAGGCATGAAGCTGTATGGTTCAAACTAGAACGGCAACATAAGCAAGAGGAAGAATGGAAGTGTGGTTCAGAGCAAAGACAACTAATATGTCTCCATCTGCAGAAGCACCAAATGAGTTTAAGAATGTGAAATAATGTTCTGAAGACATGGGAAAAAAAAAAAAAAGAAACCAAAGTCCTTTGGCCCTTCAAGTTAGGGGGAACATCAACATGAAGGCTTTTGTGCTGCAAACAAATCTTTGCCAAACTTACTGATGACTACTGCAGAATCAAGACTAGGTTTTCTCTCTGATAGAAAGTGTTAGTATTTCAGTAGGGAAGAAAAAGATGATTAGGAAATGGTAAAACTTTCTGTTTGACAATTCTGTCAAAACAACACACTTAAGACATTCACGAAACAGAACAGTTCATGCTGTCATTTTGACCTTAACAGTGTTCCTGCTGTCTTCCTAGGGTTTCTTTGAAAATCCTTCTTGTCCAGTAATTTTATCGTTAATTCACATTTTTGTTGCTGCCTTGTCTCCAGAAAGGTGTTATTCAGGTGGCTGTTGGAGACTGTATCTCTGCTGGTGCATCTGCAGTGGCATGACTCTCAAGGGCTTGTGGTACTGCTAGATCAGAAGTGTTTTCTAAGCCAGGGGCCAGAGGGAATGCCAAAGTGCCTTGAGGAAACACAGCACCAAAAACTAAATACAGATTCACAGTCAAGTAGTTTGAAATTCATTAATTCATTTTATTTATTCTAGTGAAAATATCAGAAAGTTTGAGCAGCACCAATGGTAAAAACAGGTCTGACAGAAAATTCCTGACCAACAGTACTATCAAGACACTGTATGACTGAGACATTTGAAGATACCAGATTTTTTTCCACCAGTCATGATTTAAATTTTTGTTACAGAGTTGTAACAGCTAAGTCAGCTTCATTTTCATGTCATGAATGGTGTACTGTGCTGCTTCCTAATAGCAGTACAGAAGTGTTCATTGGTTTAAATGGAGGTTTAGATCATAGAATCATAGAATATATTAGGTTGGAAAGGACCTTTAAAAGTCATCTAGTCCAACCCCCCTACAGTGAGCAGGGACACCTTTAACTAGATGAGGTTGCTCAGAGCCTCATCAAGCCTGGCCTTGAATGTCTCCAGGGATGGGGCCTCCACCACCTCTCTGGGCAACCTGTTCCAGTGCCTCACCATCCTCATGGTAAAGAACTTCTTCCTAATGTCTAATCTAAACCTGCCCTGCTCTAGTTTAAAGCCATTACCCCTCGTCCTATCACTACATGCCCTTGCAAACAGCCCCTCCCCAGCTTTCTTATAGGTCCCCTTTAGGTACTGGAAGGCTGCTAGAAGGTCTTCCCGGAGCCTTCTCTTCTCCAGGCTGAACAACCCTGGCTCTCCCAACCTGTCTTCATAGGACAGGTGCTCCAGTCCTCAGACCAGCTTTGTGGCCCTCCTCTGGCTCCGCTCCAACAGGTCCACGTCCTTCTTGTGCTGAGGGCTCCAGAGCTGGACACAGATCTGGACAATTTAATGCAAAGCATTAAAGCTTTGCAATGAAAGTGCAGAGGTATTTGAGTGGGTCTAATTTACACTAAAATTTCTGGATTTTTTCCAAAGTGCAAATTTCCCCAATTTAAGCTAGTGATGCCCCAGTAGATGCATCAATAAAAGCTCAGCTGTGTTACTCCACTATAGCTAGACTTACTCTAGCAATTACATTGGCCCAATTCCTTTTTTTTATTAAACTCAAATGGAAAGGAAATAATTAGATCTGATAGCTATCATATAAAAGAGTATGCTGAGGGTGAAGTAATTAAACTGTGATTGTGGTAAATTATGTTTTTCATTAAAATTGTAAGAAGTCTGTTAAATGATTAGCTAAAATGTTTAGGGTGTTTGAAGTCCATTCAGCTTTTTGATTCTGCAGACAGATCAGGGGGATTTACAGCCTGTGAATGTATGTTTGGGTAATGCACTGCCTCATGTTTTCAATACCAAATTGTTTCTCAGTTTTGTTTTTTTTTTATTTTACCAAGTATTGTTCATTACTGATAGTACTACAAAATGTGTAAGACACTTTTCCAAAGGTGAAGTGGAGCTGCTGTGAGATGCACTGCGATCTAAAAACTATCTGTATATTTACAAACAACCTGAGTAGCTCATTTATTCAGGGAGCAATTTTTTTAAAAAAATAAAGCTAACCCCTTTATTTTATCTGCCCTGCTTTCAGAACCATCTCCTGCAGAAGTGCTACTGCAGAGATGTGTTTTCTGGGGAAAACACATCTGGACAGTCTGTCTGCTTTGAGTGGGGATGATGTGAGTCACCTTTTGTGACTCTGCAAGTGCGCTGTGACTGTGCCCCAGCCTTACTGGTCACTGTAGAAGATGCCTGAATATGCTGATATGATTTTGGCTGCTTTGGTTCCCCAAACCATTGAATTAACAACATATTCATATAACAGGCAAATAGCCCACGTTTTGTGTTTTTAACACATCATGAATCTCTTAAACCACATTAAACCACAGACCTCTAAATCACTGGAAGTACTTGTCTATATCAGGTGAATGTGTTGAAATTAAAAAAACCACAACGCTCCCCAGGGAGTGACATGAATCAGGCAATTTTTGTGTAAATAATCAAAATCTTTCCTGATGGCAGCAAGGATTACAGGGAAAATGCTGAGTAGGTAAGAGCAAGTTCTCCACGGCTGCAAAACAAGCTGGGAGCAGTCTCTGACCATAAACCTTCCTGGTCCAGTCTGCAGTGGAGAGCTGCAAAGCCATGGCAGCGCACAGACCACATGGAAAGAAAGATGAAAATGCTTTAGACAAGCATTAGCCTTGGAAAAGAAATAAAGATTATCTCTGTCTCAAGGAGGACTTTACAAACAAATTGAGAACAGACATACCTTAAGGGTAAGCTGAAAGCAGCCAAAAATTACTGCAGCTGCGTGTCATGGACATCCACGTAGACCTTCAGAACCTCCTAGGGACTTGTAAGAAGAGCTATTGCACGCACAAGTGGTTCCGTGGGGGGGGAGTCAAGCCAAATGTACTTGAAGATTAGGTGCAGGTTAAAGTAATGAAGGGATTTTCTGTTATTCAAAGTTCATGGACTAGTTAAGGGGCTGCATTTTAGTCTGAGATCCTGTGGTGTGGACAGTTTTCCTGGAAACAGTCAGTCATGTGCCTTCTCCCCTTAGCTGGAAAAAGATCAAAAACTAATGGGGTGCTGAACAGGGGGTATTCTAATGGCGCATCTCTAGAGGTTCCTTATTTGACCTTTGAGCTACAGACCCCATACCTTCTTCTATATTCTTCCAGTAATAAAGCTGCTTTACACACCATAAACCAGACCACTACCTGAGGAATGGTAAAACTTTCAGACTTGTCTTTTAGAGACTATGTCTCTCAAACCACAATTTCAACACTAGCTTGGCTTTTGTGAGGTGGAAAAATGCATGGCATTGCAATCCTGTAAAGGCACCATCGCTGTCTGAAATCATGAACAAGAACTTATGAGTATAAGAGATGTAGCTGGGGATGACAGGCAGGGCAATGGAGGAATTTGGAGTATAACAGAGAAAATGAGCAGAAGGGGATGGTGGCAAAGACAATCATCTGCCCAGCAAGAAGACTGGAAAGATGGATCCCTGACTGGATAAAGAGAAGGATTATAGAGAGGTATGACTCTGAGAGCAGAATGAAGAGGAAGAGACTGGTTTACAGCAGGAAAATGGAGCTGAAGAATAAAAAATTTTCAGTGGAGAAGGAAGAGGAGAAGTAGAAAGAAATTAAAAATAAATTCACATCAATGGTTATCAGTTCCATGATAATATCATGAAAGGGGTAAGTGACAAGGCCAAAAGACAGATCAAGTAATGTATTGGAGAGTGTAAAAGATAACAGAGGTAGAACAATCTGCTGGTAGATGGACAAGCGGAAGAGGGACTGGAGAGTCATAGCAACAACGGAAAATATAGCAAATCTGCATGGGATAAATGATACTGTCATGTTGCTGCTGGAATGGCACAGGGGTGACATGACCAGCTTGAATGAAGTTTTTGAAGAAGAACAAATATAGATCTTCAGTTAAAATTGTTAAAACTGGGGATAAAAAGCATCAAACCACGACACATCCAGGCAGCTGGATAAGACGATCATCATAGGTCCCTTACAAATGAACTCTTCTATTCTATTCTATTCTATTCTATTCTATTCTATTCTATTCTAGTCTAGTCTAGTCTAGTCTAGTCTAGTCTAGTCTAGTCTAGTCTAGTCTAGTCTAGTCTAGTCTATTTTACTCTATTCAGGACTAGTGCTATGAAGGATTCACAGTGATTCTGAATAACCTAGGAGACTTTTATAAAATGAAGGAAGCTGATGCTGGATTCTGCCCAATTAATGGACTTTTTAATGGTCAGTCTCTGGGATCATCTGCTTTAACAGTTATATTAGTGAGCGTGAAGCAAAATGTCAGCTGTGACTAACTGTCATAGAATGAAGTTAAAGATTCAGCTTAATTATGTTTAGAAATATTTTTAATGGAAGATATGTATATATATATGTATGAATAACAGTAACTACAACAACTATGATGGCAAGTGAATTAAAATCAGAGCTGATTCAAAACGGGAAAGGCTATTGGTGAAATGTAAGATCCAGTATCATTCAGGAAAAATTGAAAGAGAGAAAAAAGTCTGCCCTGTCAAAAGAGTATTTTTCAGGCAAAGTTGGCAGTTTACTTCAAGCTTCTAAAAGTTATGTTAATGTATTTGTACATATTCATTTATCCTAAACCCGTAGATTGTTATTCTCATTGTAAACAAAATCAAAAGCATTAGATGATGATATTAACAATTCTCTTCACAGTGTAGAAGTTTGAAGGGTGAAAGAAAACATTTCCTAGCAGAACTGGGCCCTATTATGGCAGAGAGAGATAAAAGAGTACAAGTAGAACACAGGATGTCTGATATTTACAGTGACAGCCTTTGCCCTTTGGGCCTGGCGTCATTCTGCAGAAAGTTTAGAGTTGTGTTTCTCCTAGTTTTTTAAACTCTATTATGCTGTGATCAAAGACTTTTCAAACTACTAGCCCTCCTAATTCAAAAGTCAACATAAATGGGAGATAAAGAAGGCTCACTTTCTTATCCTTCCCTCTGTCATTGCTGTTCCTTGGTAAAAATCATAAATCTTTTATGATAAATAATTTTAAGCTTATTAAATCAGTATTGCACTGTGTGGTAATCTAGTCACAAATGCATTCTTTTTGGAGAAACAATAATTTAAATATTAAAATGTGTTATTTTATTGGGTTTTGCATATATTGTGCTACTGTATAAAAAATTAATTCCAATTCTCCTTTTTTTTTCTTTTTTTCCCCCAAACACATCCGTAAAGCAGCACTAAAGCTTTAAAAAAGCACAGAAAATTAGAAGTATTGGGCCATGGAAAATTGGGGTTTTTTTACATTTTCCCTGTACAGCAACTAGGATTTCATGCTTGGTCTGATGAATAATTCCATGGCTTTTTAACACATTTTGGGGAGATTTGCCACTCTGGAAAGCCAGATATTGTGGAATGGGGGATCTTAAATAGATTTAAATGATTAGTTTAACCTTTTATGTGGATTTAAAGAAAAACTAAAACAAAGTTTCTGCATTTTTCATATTGATGAAATGTTTAATAAGACTGTGTGCTATTTTTTTTCTCAATCTTTAAAGTTTCACTATTTTCTGTTTTTAGTTGACATTTAAGTGTCAAAATAACCCAATGTTACTCATTCGAGAATGCTTATAATCTTGTACAAGTGACAGAAAGGATCTTTCTGAATAATAGAGAAAGAGTATAAGTTTTTATGTCAGTGTCAATATTCACACTGACTTCAGTAGTGTTAGGATTTTATTGAATGAATCTACCTAGCTATTTACTACATGGTTTGGTGTAGTTGCTGAAAATTGGCACATTATTTTATTTTTTCCAAAATGTGTTATTTCATTAAGATAGTATTCATGGAATGATCTGAATGTCTTCCTTTCCTAAATGCAATTAGTGCTTATATTTCTACAGCTGATAGGCAAAAGTTTACTGTTGAGAAATACTACAGTATATGTTCATTCGTTCTAGAGTAATTTTTATTAAATTGTGTGTTACTGATATTACCATTATATGATGCTAGTTGTTAGTTCATCTATTTCCAGTTCTAACTACCAAAGTATTTTACATAGCAAGAATGTTTTTCATATTCCAATTTTCTGAATGGAAAGATTCAGAGTCAGAAATGTGTCATGAATTCAAAATGACAATGCAAAGTACACAGGACCAGTGACTGAGCCCAAAACACTGTCAGGCCAAGACTATAGTAAAATACACTTTTAACACATTTAAAAGTTCAAGGGATTTCATTACATAGCAGGAGAAGACAAGATTTTATGCAGTGGTTGTCACTGAATGACACTTTTTATTCTCTGAATCCAATCCTGCAGTCTTAAGTGGTGATGAAAGAGACCTTCTCAAAAGGTAACCTAATTAACTTCTCATCTATGCTCTTCAAGTTGAGAAAGGATAATTGGTTTGGACAATCAGGGTTACAAATGGCCTGCACTGGAAACAGGAGTTCGGGGAAAACTTGCCAATGGTCCTTACTGGGTGTTTAAGAAAATGACATTTCTCAAGGATGCCATACTAAAATATGCTTTTAGATATTTGAAGCCTAATATGTAAGAATTTTTTTTCTTTTTGTTTTCTTTTTTTTTTCCTCTTTTGAATGAAGTAAAGAAACCTGACAACATATATGTAGAATGTTTCATAGAGTCTTTTTTCCTGAAAAAGAAGTCTGTGTCCTCCTCATGTATTTACTTAAAGATCAAGAAGTTTTCTAAGCGTGTGGGATGAGACCATCATTGTTCTATTTTCAAACTGTTTTCAAAACAGATTTTTAGCACCTTTGATATACTTGAACTTCTGGAGGCCACATGATGTTTTTTCCTATCACACCAATGTCCTTGCTCTCTTAAGAATGTGGGTTTCTTTCCTCAATTACTTTCACACAAAATTTTACTGTCTTTGTAAGTAGCCTGGATCTATGACTTCTAGCAATCCCTTTCACTTGGCTTGGGAGTAGCCTTAATTGCCTCAAAACCAGGGCTTCAATGAGCATTTCATAATTGGAAACCATCTTCCTAAAAGGCTTAAGGAGGTGAGGGGAGAGGAAATACCAAAGCTTGCTATTCTCTCATGAGTGTATTTTGCTTCTCAAAATTGCAGAAATCAGGAGCTCTGTCTATGCAAACTATCATGGATAAACATTTGTCTTATGCATGAATATTGCCATGCTGGTACATGTGACAGAACAAATAAGATGTCCCTGAAGCTCTGAAGTGATTATTTACAATGCTCATTTAACAATAAGTTAATTCTTAAGACAAGAGTGTAGTGAATGTGGTGAGCAGCTGGTGCTTACAGTATTTACTGAAGAACTTCAGAATAACACGTTCTGTCAAGAGCAATCTGATATATATATACATACACAGAGAGGGGTTCATTTATGTGTCAGGTTACAAGACAGACAGCCACCCGGAGAGCACTGCTCACCTATCAGTCAGCTTAAAGCTGTCAGCAAATAAACTCTTTGTGGTGGAAATTTAAAAGGATGGCTGTGGAAGAGACCTGGATTATTAAGGGCTTGGAGCCTAAACAGATCTCATTAAATCAGGAGCTTCAGTAAATTAGACAAGCAAAATGCGTAGGAAGCAGTCTGCTCAGCTCTCTGAGGTGCTATGAGCAGTGGCTTGACGCGCTTTTCACACCTAATTCTCTATGTCAGAGTGCTGAAAAGACTTCCCTTCCAGACATGCAGGGTGGCCTGGCACTTTGCCCTCATCCACTGCTAGTTGTGAGCCACGTACCTGGCCGCCTGGTTGACGCAGGGTGCCATGATGGTATCAACGGGCATGGCTGAACCCTTGGGCGTGTAACGCTGAGCATCGTCTTCTCTTCCCTTGCACGGGAAGAGTCTTTGTAAAGAGCTGTTTCTATCCAGGCAGTTATGTCAGCTGAGAAGAATTATTGCCTGGATTCACCTCCACAAAACTGGCTGACCAAATTACAGTTAATCAGCTCCCCAAACTGGCCGTCAGCCTTTCATTACCTAGCAGCTCCCCAAGCCTGAGGACTGATTCCCATATGCAGGAACAACTGGTAGGTAGAAGACTTGGGCTTTTAGGCTGTTAAGCTGTTATCTTTCTTTCAGCAGCTAGGAAATGTTTGTTCTGCAAGACACAATCAAACTGTTTTAGTCTCTCCAACAACCTTAATGCTATTTTCCAATGTCCGCCCAATACCTTATTCTTTCTTCACAGTGGTTACAACTCCCTCTTGCAAGGACACCATGAGTGTGCAGTCACCTTGCTTCTGCCAACCCTCGTATACCACATAGCCCAGGAAACAAGTTGGTCACTCAGAAGAGGCAGAGAAGAACATTAATTCACAGTAAAAGCCAATATATAGATATAACTGCCCAAATGCTGCATCAAAACTTATGGAGCTGGCAGACCAACTCTTCCTATCTCCAGCTCATCTCTGCTCATCTGGCTCTGGAGAGGGCAGTTGTTACAGTGCTTGCCAGTCTAGCACTGAACACCAGAGACACAACATGAGCTTAAAGTTGAGTATCACACTCTGATCACACCAGGACACTTGCCTGAAGCAGTGTTGTGTCAGACAACAGCCTGAGATGAAGGGCATAAAAGCAGAACCCCATGGATCTCAGGCGAGTAGAGATGCCCAGGTCTAAGTGTATTCCTCTGTCATGTATAGGTCAGGGAAGGGGCCTAGGAATCCCATCAAAAACCAGCACCATGAAGTGGCAATGAATTTAGCACTTTCTGAATAGGGTAAGTGGAACTGCTTATTGGGCAAAGCACGGTCATCATAGAAACATTTCTGTTGCTTACTGGCAAAGCTCTTGGGCCAGTGCTGACATATTTCTGTATGGAAATATAACTTTTTGGGTCAGGAGGGAACATTTCTTCTTAGCTTCTAAGCAAACTCTCTCCCATCATCTGTCTCCCACACACTGACACACTTTGCATGTCTCAATCTGTTTCATCATTTGTGGTCAGTGACATCGTAACTTGTTTACAAAATACCTCTCTTATTCCAACTGAGCCCAAAATTCTACAGTTAATTCTCCAGGTTGAGATGGAAAGCCAAGGGCACATAGAAGAAACCTTTAGATACCTGTATGTGATGTACTGCAATTTAAGGAGCCAGGATACTCCCTGACTGCAGAGAGCAGAAGACCTAGAATGACCTGCGCTGGTGGTCCCCCCTCCCTACACCCAAGAGTGAAGGAGTTGAATAAATCCAGGCAAGGCACGGTAAAAACAGCAAGCTGGGTGAAAGTTCTAACAATTAGGGTCAGATATTTGTTGAAGAACTTAGGTCACATTTCTTGTCCAGGGAGTAGAAACTTGACTGTGCTGTCATGTTCTTGATCGTTACTGGTTCTACAGGCTACAGGTTAGATGCAACTGCTACCTGAATGGGGGCTGTGTGCTTTTATGCATTTATGTTAGGGATATCCCCTTCCCACTCATGCTCAGGTGTGTCTTGAGGCATGAAACTTCAAACAAGCCAGGATATACACTCAGTCATTCTTGCACAGCTTGCTCCTCACATCTTGTACATGGGTCTGAAAAGCCAGAGCAAAACAGGCATTCCAGTGAACTGGTTTTCCATACTTGGACATGCGAACAGGAGATCAATGCTAATTAAAGAGGTAATACTTTGGTAACCTACCCTCCATGACGTTTCCTGCAAAAACACTACTTCAAAAAAGCCCACCCTGTACCGAATGGGATGATTTGGAAACATGGAGTGATTTGATTTCTGGCTAAATACCATCTAGGCAATTTCTCACTGGGCACTAAGGCTCTCAGTTCCTATAAATGAAGCTCTGGGGAATGAGAAAGATGTTCTCAGTGAGCAATTTTCAGCTTAATTTCTCATCTAGAGCCAAGACGGAGTGACTGAAAGGCTCATTTTCCAGTTCAGATGTCTTCAATCCCTGGTGAGCAATTCTGGCTTTAAGTAAATCAAAAGGCATATTAGTAGGTTAAGTAAAAGCAGAACTCTATATAGCCTGTGGTATAATATCACAAATGATGCAATTTTAAAGACTTAAATATTCTTTATTCTTTAACTGACAATAAAATCTTCTTTATCTGTCTTAACAGAAGACAATTAAAACAACCGTCTCTTGTTGCAGAAAATGACACACTCAGACAGAAGAAAGGGCATCATTTACAGGTTCTTCAGTAGTATTTAATGCTTTAAAACTGTGTAATACTCCTGCTGCTGAAGCAGCTTTGCTGGGAAGGTCCTGGGGATCCTGGTGGACAACCAGTTGACCATGAGCCAGCAATGTATCCTCAAGACAAAGGTGGCTAACAGCCTCCTGGGCAGCTGGATGGGAATAATTTTTAGCAGGTCAAAGGAGGTGATACTTCCCCTCTACTCAGCACTGGTGAGAAGCACCTGGAGTACTGGGTCCAGAACTCTCCAGTACAAGGGAGACAGGATATACAAGAGTCAGTCCAGTGAAAGGCCACAAAGGTAATGAAGGGTTTGGTGCATAATAAGCCCTATGAGCCATATAAGGAGAGACTGAAAGAGTTGTGACTGTTCAGCCTGGAGAAGAGAAGGCTCAAGGGGGTCTTATCAGTGCATATAAACACCTGATGTGGGGAGTAAAGAAAATGGAGCAAGGCTCTTCTCATTAGTATCCAGTGATGGGACAAGAGGCAATGGTCACAAATTGGAGCATAAAAGGTTCTGTCTGAACACATCAAAACATATTTTTACTGCGAAAGTGGTTGAATACTGGATCAAGTTGCCCAGAGGGGTCGTGGATTCTCCATCCATGGAGAAATTCAAAACCCAACTGGAGTTGGTCCCAGGCAGCCTGGTCTAGCTGAGGCTGCTAAAGCTGGGGGAGTGAATTAGTTGATGTCAAGATGTCCCTTCCAACCACAACGATTCTGTGATTTTTGTATGGATTTTTTTTTTCTTTTTAGAAAGAGATGTGGAGATATCTAGGTATACCCTGGTTCCAAATAAATATCATAGAACTTTTCTTATTAACTCAGGAAGAATATAATGATTGTATTATTAAGTGCTAAAAGCCTTTNGAAAGGCCACAAAGGTAATGAAGGGTTTGGTGCATAATAAGCCCTATGAGCCATATAAGGAGAGACTGAAAGAGTTGTGACTGTTCAGCCTGGAGAAGAGAAGGCTCAAGGGGGTCTTATCAGTGCATATAAACACCTGATGTGGGGAGTAAAGAAAATGGAGCAAGGCTCTTCTCATTAGTATCCAGTGATGGGACAAGAGGCAATGGTCACAAATTGGAGCATAAAAGGTTCTGTCTGAACACATCAAAACATATTTTTACTGCGAAAGTGGTTGAATACTGGATCAAGTTGCCCAGAGGGGTCGTGGATTCTCCATCCATGGAGAAATTCAAAACCCAACTGGAGTTGGTCCCAGGCAGCCTGGTCTAGCTGAGGCTGCTAAAGCTGGGGGAGTGAATTAGTTGATGTCAAGATGTCCCTTCCAACCACAACGATTCTGTGATTTTTGTATGGATTTTTTTTTTCTTTTTAGAAAGAGATGTGGAGATATCTAGGTATACCCTGGTTCCAAATAAATATCATAGAACTTTTCTTATTAACTCAGGAAGAATATAATGATTGTATTATTAAGTGCTAAAAGCCTTTACTGGCTATTTTTTTTTTTTTTCAGTATTGGTTATTATTTTCCTTTAATGTTTGGGAAGGTACACTGCTGGAAACTATATATGTTGGCTTGGCATGAATGGGTTGTTTAGTAGCTTTAATGTAACAGTCCTGTGAACAACATCATTTTGGAGTGAGTGAGAACATTTCAGGAAGGGAAAGTTCAGCACAGGGACATTACTTTTAGAATTCCCATATCGTTTAGTCTCCTAAATCTACCTGAAGGATTTGGAGCCCAATAGTCCAGCTTTCAGTATGTATTGGAAAGGAAGCAGGCTACTTTAAAACAACGGAGAGGGAAGAATGAGATTGCATCTGATTTTCTCAGACCCTTCTCTTAACAAGAGAAATATGATTGCCATTTAGATATGCTTTTATTCTGAAAAACACTGTCACTTTTCTTCTTGATATTTCCGTACCCTGCAATGTACACCAGTCAAATCTGGTTTCTCTTGATTAACTCCAGAACATGTTACTAGAACCTTCTCCTGCTGACATCAGTAAGAGCTTTATTTTAGAGAATGCTGAAACACATACACATTTATTGGGAAGAAGAGATACGGAGTAGGTAGGATGGGTTATATCCAGCGATACAGTGCAGCATATCAGCCTGGTATAAACATGCTAACAAATGCTGCAATAGGCCATCAGCACAACCAGGAAAACCTTTAACACTTTGGTCACTGACATTTTTCTTGACCTCCATTCATACCACTCTAGCTTGCCTGCAAATCATGAAGCCTGAAAAAAAGAACATGCTAGATTACTTGTGGACATTATGCATATTATTTAGTAATTAGTGTAATCAGGCAGCTAGGGTTTAAATGTCTTAAATCATTATACAGTCTGATGGACACCTAAATGTTGTTACATTGGAAGAATGCTTATATTAACTCTGAAATGATCAGATACTTAGAAGGAATTGAGTTATGTATTTTACAGATTGCTACCAATGATGAAAAGTTATGAGGAATAGCAACAATAGATTAATTATAACCTCTAAGCACAGTAAGCCATGCTGCTACTTCATTATTCATCTGTGCCTCTCAGCTCAGGTACCATAGAGCTTTTACTAAGCTTTTTCAGATCACAAGTTTCATTAGGTTAGTTTACACAGAAACATGTTAAATGACACTGCTTTCTGTATGTTTTTCATAAAATAAATTAAACTGTGATCATTGAGCTGTAATTCCCTATAACAAAGGCCTTTTGGGAGCCATCTGCTGCAAATGTCTCCCTATAATAAGCACAATGCTTGAAAACACAACTCTGAGGAAGCTGTTTTGCACATATCATTATTAGCTGAAAGTACGATTACATGACTGGCTTGTTTTCTCTGGAAATCATAATAAGTATCGAGTCACGCATGGTTCCTGGAAAATAGTTGACTGTCAATTCACCTCATTAAATCTGCCTGTTATTTTACTGTCTGGTAGATTTGATGTGAACCACCCTGGCCGTGTTAAAGACATTTTGCTGTGTCTTTGCATCAGTATGCATATCAGCATACTGATATGCTTGGTGCTACAGAAATGACTTTCGTTAATTTGCTCTTTAAGCTAAGATTATTTGTGGAGAAAAACAGAAGGCCTCAATAAACTCACTGTTTATGTCAATGGGAAAATCCTTATTCCTTTCAAGAGGGTCAGTATTTTTCTAATATCCCAATAGAGGGATCATTCTGAGCATAAGATTTTAATTACCCTCAAACTGTGTTCTTCCTCTCTTCCTTGCACGTGGTATTCTGCCACTGAGAGGCATTTCTCTTCTCATACAGACTATACATACGTTGCTTCCAGCGCCATTCCTCTGGGTCCCATCCAGCCTTTGCAAAATCAGTGATATTACCTGGGATATGAGCTGGTGCAGGATTTATCCCAGTGTGTGTAAAAGGTAATGAAGCATTTTACAATCCTTTAGTACAAGTACTGCTACACTAAAAATCAATGGTGTTGCCGTCTGTAACCATGTGAATTATTGACTGAAACCAAACGACAGCTACTGAAATCTAGGAAAACCTATGAAAATGTCATCAATCACTTTTAATCCTTTTTCATAGTACATGGACTGCCGCAAGAGCTTGTGCATGAATATGACAGGAATTTTATTCCTTAGCTCCCATTTGTTTCCATTGAGCTCGAATATGGGCATCATACTTGAATGAAAAACAGAAAGCATTTATGGTAAAGAGAAAACCATAGCTTTTTGGGCATTTGATGCAGGAAGGTTGGTTCATCACACAAAATTAGAGCTATTACAGCTTCTTGATTGTCAGTGTTTAGGAGACAGTAAAGCCCTACTTTAGAGTCATTGTTTAAGGAATGGAAGAGAAAAAATATTTCTTGTTGTACAGGAAGGAAGAAAAAAGCAATACTGCTTAGTTTGTATAGAAAGCCTTTTCTGAGATTTCTATCTAAATGCAGATTTCAGTTTTCAGCTCTGTACAATCTATGTAAGAAATCCCACAAGACCAAGATACTCAGGGGAAATGAATATTTAAATTAAAAGTGTTGTTTTTCTAGAAGGAAGACAAATTTCTCAAGTATGTTTTGTGTCACTTTAGCAATGAGTTGAGCTTTCTTTATCTCCACGAAACACTGAAAAATTGGAAAAGATGAAACTGATGGAAAAAAGGACAAGCCTAGGATTGTGTTTGAAATATCATCCTTCGTCCTTCTTGTTTGGTCTGTTCCTGCAAACACAAAAGCAGAGAGTTCCTTCCAGCATTTAAACAAGATAGACTCATTTTCCAGCCCTGAGGTTAGTATTTCTTCAGGCAGTTTTAACAACTCTGTTTAAATCGCTCTCCATTTGTGTAAGGATTAGGGGAGTAGTTTTACTTTCTAACAAGAAGAAAAATAAAATTCTCACTGAAGCAATTTAAAAAATGAGCCTGTCAGTTTAGGTGGTAAGGGGAGAGTTCTGCTTGGCCATCAGTACTGTCAAACTCTTGACAGTGACATGTGAAAATAGTCCCTACAGCCCACTTTGTTGCAGGACTGTGAGGTGGACAAACTTGTTCCATTTCTTATGGATCACTGTGTATGGCAGAAAACTCAAATTGCTCAAACCCTGTCAGGTGGTCAATCGATACCAACATTTTGTTTCTGATTGCTCTCCTTTGAAGATATTTGTTTCTAGTCACCTATCTGACAGGGGAGTTATTCTTTGCTGTGACATCAAGGAGATGAAAGCAGTAGAAGACCCTCAAGGAAGATTGGATAGGTCAGGGAGGAGGCAGCTGCAAGCTGGACAGCTGTGAATGACACAAGGAGAGAGGTGATTGAATTCCTTGGGATAAGCACTTGGCATAAGGATCTTGAAAGTGGGACTAAAATCTCCATCATTAACGCCCATATCTCCAATAATGTTGCTTTCAGATACTGTAGGCAGATACTGAGCTACACAGTAGAAGGCAAGGTAAGATCCAAGAAAGGATCTGTGAACCTTAAGCATAAACTGAAATTTGAAGCCACATGAGTAGATATAGTAAGACACCCAAGCAGGAAGAATAAGTTTCCAAAATAGTGGACTTAACACACTGTTCAGGATGTCTGTGTTTGTGCTTTTTGTCAGATGTTGGTGAAAGGAAGTTTCCTCCAAGAAAAAAAATAATCTGTTAACTAAGTAGAGAATTGTTGTATTGCTGTGGTGGGTTGCCCTGGCTGAACGCCAGGTGCCCACCAAAGCCAGTCTATCACTGCCCTCCTCAGCTGGACAAGGGAGAGAAAATATAACAAAAGGCTCATGGATTGTGATAAGGACAGAGAGAGATCATTCACTAATTACCGTCACGGGCAAACCAGACTCAACTTGGGGAAAAATTAATTTAATTTATTACCAATCAAATCAGAGTAGGATAATGACAAACCAAACCTTAAAACACCTTTCCCCTACCCCTCCATTCTTCCCCAGCTCAACTTCACTCCCAAAATCTCTACCTCCTCCCCCTGAGCAGTGCATATGGTTGGAGAATAGTGGCCAGTTCATCACACATTATCCCTGCCTCCTTCCTTCTCAGGGGGAGGATTCCTCACACTCTTCCCCTGCTCCAGTGTGGGGTCCATCCCACAGGAGACAATCCTCCACAAACTTCTCAAATGTGAGTCCTTCTCATGGACTTCACTTCTCCATGAACTGCTCCAGCGCGGGTCCTTCCCACATGTCCTTTCCACAGGGTGCAGTCCTTCAAGAACAGACTGCTCTAGCATAGGTCCCCACAGGGTCACAAGCCCTGCCAGCAAACTTGCTTCGGAGCGGGCTCTGCCACCAGTCCACAGGTCCTGCCAGGATCCACTTCCTGTGTGGGCTTCCCATGGGACCATAGCCTCCTCCAGGGCACATCCACCTGCTCCAGCATGGGGTCTTCCATGGGCTGCAGGTGGATATCTGATCCACCACTAACCTCCATGGGCTGCAGGGGGACAACCCGCCTCACCAAGGTCTTCACTCTGACCTGCAGGGGAATCTCTGCTCCGGTGCCTGGAGCTCCTCCTCCCCCTCCTTCTTCACCTTGGTGTCTGCAGGGTGGTTGCTCTCACATATTCTCACTCCTCTCTCCAGCTGCAGTTTTCTCCTTTTCTTCCCCCCTCCTTCTGAAACATGTTATCATGGAGGCGCTACTGCCATCACTGATGGGCTCGGCCTTGGCCAGCAGCAGGTCCATCTTGGAGCTGGCTCCATTGGCTCTATCAGACGTAGGAGCAGCTTCCAGCATCTTCTCACAGAAGCCACCCCTGTAGCCCACCAGCTACCAAAACCTTGCCACATAAACACAATAGAATTGCTGAGACAAAAAAAGACATGGACAGTCTTCTGAGGAGGAATTAAGTTGACTTAGTAATAACAGCGCAAACGTTTTTAGGTTATTTTAGGATTTCCCACAGCAGTGCTGTAAAATGATTGCAGCCTCATAGAAGAGCTGTTCAGTCGGCTGTTTTGCAGTGCCAAGGCCTGGGATCTGGTCAGCATCTCAGACAGATCCTGTTGAAACAGCCAAGAGGAACTCCACATCCTGGAGGGAGGGACATCTATCAAGCAGGTATGGATACGGGAAAATGAAAGTACCACCTAAGTTCTGCTTTGCTTGCAAAGACAGAATGTTTTTTCTTGAAAAAAGCCAACAAATTACTCAGAGGTAAAGTAATTCAGTGAGATGTGCAGTACTGAGATTCGCAGATGGTGCAAAATGACAGCTAAAAAGGCACTACAACTCTTTTGTAACTTATTTTTGTGTTTGCAACTCTAGTTTTTCCTCTCTGTATTTGAGAACTAGGAGAACACAAACAATGAATATTAAAAGCTTAAGATGAGATGCTAGGATATTATTTCCCCCAAGATTCTTAAATTTAATTTCCAAGCTAAAATCATATTTATTGTTTTGAAGCAAAGGTGAGATGTTTAAAATTTTCTATGTGAAATCTGCAGGCATTGCTTTCATATATCTTGAATGGTTCATAAGAACTTAATTTTCAGGATATTTTTCCTTCTGTTTAAAGTACATCCAGCCTCAGTTTACCTAAAAGACAAACAGTTCCTCATAGTTTTGCAGTGTGTTCTTCTTTGCTACTGATGTCTTGCTTTGGATACTGGGCTGAGAACAATGACAAAACCTTATTTGAGATAATACCATTTTTCAGTCCTACAAGTACCTCTTTTTTTAGGACTAAGCCAGAAGAAATGACAAAAATAGTGTCCCTAAACTAGAACAAGACACAGCTCTCTCCTTTAACATGTGACATCAGTAGTATTACTGATTACGTGGCCACTTTCTCTGAACAGAGTCCAGTTTTAAAAATTCGACGATGCAACATTCTTAACATCGAAACACATGCATCCTTCCCTTTATCTCAGAAAGGATTAATTTTCCATGTTGATTCTATATCTATTATAACTAGCATACAATTGTTAATAAAAGCTGTGGCAGTGGTAATTAAAATGTTACATGTATTTCTCTTATGAAAATTGGATCTATATTTGTATATGATGTGTCATGTATGGTAGCTGTTAGCAAACCCTTACTTTCTACATTGTTGTTGTTGCACATATTTCTAGACTACTCACTTTGGTCTACAAGCAGGCTATTTGCAAATATTTGGTGACTGCATAATGTAAATAAACAGACACATGATCAACAGGTGATCTTTCGCTAGTATCAAATAAACAAACAGTATGAGATCAGAACGTACATTTTAAAAAATTGTAATGCACCCAAGTAACAGCATATGAAATAGCGTTGGGAAAGAATTACTGAGCAATGAAAGTATATGAGTATGTTTTCTGTATTAAAAATGTTTAAAATAGCAGATAGATAGCTGCAGAATTAAAGACAGTCATATTAAACAGGCCACTGTGCTTTTCCTTTTAAAGACAGAGAGCCTTTAGAAAGCCCTTTTCATTTCCAACAAAAGAAGCTGTACAATATATCGAGTAATAAGGCATGCGTAGCATGACTCAAGGCTCTAGCAGAGTTCTGCAGTTCACATTGCTCTAATGGTAGGTGACTCACTTCCAATACTGTGTGGCTCAAGACTGTGGGTTGAACTCAAAGAGCAAAACACCTAACACTTTGCTTCAGGGCTGATAATTGCAATATCTCCATTTTCTGGTAGCTGCAGCCCTGAGTAACTCGTGGAACCATGAAATTAAACAGATATTGCCCCCATAAGTTCACTGTAACTACAAGTTTTAGGTTGCCAGTCAGTTAAAGGTGATTACATTGCTCAGCAAGTAGTGCAAGACTGCACTAAATTTCTGTAGCTACGGTTTGACAGCAGAGCTCTGCAAAAGACAGTTCATCAGCCTTATGATGCAAACCATATATTGAAACATTTTGGTTTTATGAAGAAATCGAGACAAGCAGGTCTTTCACCAGCTACATTTTAAAATTACCTATCATTTTCTTTTGAAGTAAGTATTCTATTTATCTTACAAATGTATCTTTGCTAAATGAGAATCTTTCTCAAACTGACCAGAGAAATAAATATTAAAGCAGAGCACAATGAAATCAAAGGCTGGAAATCAATATCCATTTTTTGAGCCTACAACAGGAAAGAGTCAGGGGAACAACATTGAGTATGGTCTTCAGATTACTATAGCAAGTCAAGACACTCAGATCTCAATTACAAAATTGACATACTGATTGCAAATATAACAAGATTTATAGTGGAAATCTTGTTCTATTACTGTTTTGTGGTGGTGTGGTTTCTGAATACTGTGGTTGCACAGCTAGAAATCTGCTTGACTTGTTTTTTCCTGGAGGCCTTGCTTTGCCAGAGTTAAGAGGGAAAGAGCTAAAATACAGAAAACAAAGCAATCTTTTGGTGGTGCAAATGTTTGCAGTTCTACAGAGTACTTTGATCTTTTCCTTCTTACATCATATTGTTGAGGCTTGGAAGATACACAGGTGCATTGCTCTTAAAAACTTGGCTACAGAGAGGGACACTTCTACCCTGTTATTTTTCAATGGATTAATAGAAGTAGCATGACCCTAAGGCAAGCTGCTTCTGAAAGTATCCATTTAATGATTAAAATAAGAAGAGAATGGAAATCGTGTGTTCTCTAACTTGAGCAATCATTAGGTACTGCTTAAGAATAATTAAGCTGGATGTTCTCAGTTTGTATCTATCACATTAATACCTCAGGCTAAATAGTTTATTCAAAAATAAATAAATAAATTAGTAAGAATACAATGCAGGTTGCACCCCTAAACAGTTAAGTCCCAATGACTCAATGCTTGCAGAGAGGCAGGAACATGATGACTATATAGTTGTGTTGGGCGTTACGTACATAAAAAGATTCCACATAAGATGAATACTATTTGGCACGGTTGTTTGATGAAGCTGTCTTTAGCTACTCTAAACCACACAGATTTTCCTCATCTTAATCCTGTCTTAATGCACAGACTTCAGTCTGTTTTAAAAAAAAACAACTTGAAGAAATTGAGCTCTGAGCATCTGAAAATTGTCTCTTAAAGGATCTAGGCTGTGCCACCATTAACTGTCAGATGTTTCCGTTTGTTCCACTAGGGTGGAGAGACTGAAGCAAGTGATTTAGAAACCTCATAAAAATGCAGTCTTCTAAAAACCTTTTCTGCTGTTCCCAATTATGAACTTTCCCAGGCTTTGTAACTTTCGCAGTATTTGACATCTTAATGCCTGAGCACCTTCGTTTCACACTTGCACATGCACAAATTACTACAAATTTTGAACAACTCAAAATCAGCCTTACACTTTAGCTGTCTGTGGATCCAAGAGAGTGGTGCTTTATCCCTGATGGCAGTGTGCCGTTAGGATTCCTCGCGTCCATCTCACAGAGTGAGCTTTCCAGCAGTCTCCATGGCAGTCACGCTGTCGTGTGAAACAGTGTTCCTACGGCCTTTGCTGCTCTTCCATGGGATAGTGCAATGGAAAGCTTATGTCTGTAAGACAGAGATTCGCAGTCATGCTTGTCTCCCTTTAGATGAATGCCCTCACCCACTCCTGGGCTCTCTGTGCCAGACCCCTCCCCGTCCCTCATGCTCTCTCCTTCTTTTCCATCAGCAAGTTCTGCCCAGAAGAAATCAGATTTCGTACTAGAACCAAGAACCAGAAAAACTTATAGTTAGTGCTTCCACTAAGTGAGGAGGAGAGCAGACCTCTGAAGTCTCAGCAGAAGCAGCTGTGTCTGTAAGCACCGAATAGCACATTAAGGTCTAAGAGCAGGATTTAAGACACAACCTTGTGTTCAGCACTTTCCCCCTGTTAACTGGAATTCTGCAGTGCCTTCTAACAAGGCTGCGCTTTCTGTTGTGTGCACCTTGCAAGGCGCAGGGGGAGCATAGGCAGCCTGCTTGGATGTTATGGTGCCAGCATTTGAATGTGATACTGTGGCCAAAGACAGCGACAGCAAAAATGTCTTTTTGTTTATCTGAGCCTAGCTTTGACTGTGAACAATACCAGTAATGATAAAAATAAGAACAAGGTAGTATTTTTTTTTGTTTTGGTGTTTTTTTGTTTTGTTTTGTTTTTAAGAACAGTGTTTTACTCATTATTTACCTCAGATCCATCCTGGAGTGACAGAACCATTCTCTAACAGATGGCAACACATAGTACCAGGGAGAAATGTGTGGAACAGGGATATTGCAATGAGTATTTTACATGAGAAATGTTTACATTGCAGTGTTAAAGTTCACGTTTTGCATTAGGATGTTCTCAGAATGATGTTACCTCCTGCTACTAGAAAGAATAACATCACCTCCCTTGCAAAGGGCCATTTTGATGTAATCTAAGACATAACAGGAGATGAAGCATAGGAATTCTTACCTACTACTTGGATGTCCAAAAGCATGATATAAGGATCATAGAAATTAACTATAGAAGGAGTACTGATCACTGACACATAACTTAAATGCTTTCTTTGTTCTTCCTGTGATCTCTGTAGGTTCTTTATATCAATAACTTCCAAAGCTGAAACACTAGCATGCAACTGTCCTAAAATTAATGAATGTACTGATTCCAGTGCGCTTAAGGTACAGACATTTTCTCTTTTTTTATGACAGAACATTTAAACTTTACACCCAGTCTCTGTGGCAAAACAAGTCTTTTCTGCATGAGATTCCTCTTCAAAATTGGGTGTCGTGCTGAAATATCGATAGAGCAATAAGTATGACCTTTGTAGCATATCAACATTTATTTCATGAAAAAACCCACCCAGCAGCAGATGGCATTTGGATATAAACAGATTTTGAAGTAAAATGCTTTTGCTTACTCTAACATACTTAATATATGTAAAGCAATTTTCTTGAGGCAGCTCAGTATGGTTCAGAACAACTTGATATTTCAGAAATTTCCAAGCAATAAGCCTCAAATAGCTCCCTCATGAATAAGAGGCAGGGACTTCACAGAACCCTTGCAGACATCCTGACCACATGATGTAAGGAAGGAGGGACAGCTGGAGGCTTGAACGAGTTGTGTCTGGGTACTCCCAAGATGGGGAAAGCTGGAGGTTTGTGACTTCTGACAGCAAGAGCAATGCTGCTTCTCTGCCCTCAAATTTGAATTTGTAGTATTAGTAAAGTGCCTTAATAGACAGTGGAGAGGATCAAGATACTTTAAGAGAAATTCTGGGAATCAACTGAAGCTGAACCAAAAGTCAGCACCAGGAGGAAGTGGTTGCTGAGGGAGAGAGCATGTTGTCACTGGAAATTTGATGCTTCGTGGAGGACAGGATCTGCTACGTTACGGAGACCGCCAAGGCTTGTCCAGCCCTTGATCTCATGTTGCTCATCAACGTGGGCAGCAATGACACTATCAAGGAGCATACGAAGCAAATCAAGAGTGTGTACAGAGAGCTCTGGGGGAAAAACTGAGAGGCAAGGACTCAGCTGATGTCCCCCTTAATCTTTCAGTTCAAGGGGAAAGGCTCAAGTGGGAGTGGATATACCTTGCAAGTTAAAAGTGGCAGCATGGCTAGTGTTGCAGGCAGTGCCTTGGCTTTTATCACCACGATGTCTCTTTTTTTTTTTGTTTAGATAACTCATAGATGGGATCCCATGGAGTGTAGCTCTGAAGCTCAAGGACCTTAGGAAACCTGGCAGTTTCAAATGCACCCTTTGACAAAGCACAAGAATGGTCCATCCTGATACTTAGGAAAATGAGTGGACATATCAGGGCACCAGCCTGGCTAAAGAAGGAAGTTGTGACAGTGCTCCAAGGTGAAAAGTGAAAGTGAAAGGGAAAAAGAAAAGAAAAAAAGAAAAAAAAAGAAAAAGTATGAAGGGTGAAGACAGGACACAAAGGAAGACTATTGCCCAGGTGTGCAAGGATGGTATCTGGGACACTGACAAGGGCAACAAGAGCTTCCAAAAGCATGGCCAGCAGGTCAAAGAAAGGGATTCTAGCCCTCTACTTCCACTCTTGTGAGACCGCACCTGAAGTACTGTGTCCAACTTTGAAGTTCTCAGCACAAGACGGACATGGACCTGTTGGAACGGGTCCAGAGGAGGGCCACTAAGATGATCAGAGGGCTGGAGCACCTCTCCTATGAAGACAGGCTGAGAGAGCTGGAGTTGTTCAGCCTGGTGAAGAGAAGGCTCTGGGGAGACCTTGTAGCAGCCTTTCAGTACCTAAAGGGGGCCTACAGGAAAGATGGGGAGGGACTCTTTGTCAGGGAGGATAGTGATAGAATGAGGGGTAACGTTTTTAAACTGAAAGAGGGTAGATTTAGATTAGATATCAGGAAGAAACTCTTTACTGTAAGGGTGGTGAGGCACTGAAACAGGTTGCCCAGAGAAGTGTGGATGCCCCATCCCTGGCAGTGTTCAAGAACAGGCTGGATGGGGCTTTGAGCAGCCTGGTCTAGTGGGAGGTGTCCCTGCCCATGGCAGGGGGTTGGAACTAGATGATGTTTAACATTCCTTCCAACTCCAACAATTTCACAATTTTGTGATCTGTGTTGCTATGAATCTATGAAAATGCCTTATTACAAAAAAAGAAATATGTTACACAATCTGTCTTGTCTTAAAAAAATTTAGTCTGAGATTATTGTATATACCAGCAAACTTTCACAGGGCAGCATGCTGAAATCTGAGGACAAACCACACTTTGTCTTGGATCTGGATCTATAAGGAGCATATTTCCCTACTTATCAGCCCCAGATCAGACAGAAGAAGAGAAAGGGTAAAAGAGCTTTTAGAGATTAAAGGAAGAAGTAAAAATGAAGGGGAAGGAATTTAGCCATGGATGGTTAGAGAATAACCAGGACAATACATTATGATGTAATGATGGACAGCAGGTTAATGATGCCCACTAGTCCAAATTACCCCTTTGTTGACTGTTGTGTTTGTCTGGACTATCACTATAAAAATCAAACAATCGATGGAATTTCTCTAAAGTTACCCTACAGAAAGCTACCTAGCTGAAAAACTACATTTACAAACAGCATGCTCAAAGCAGCAGAACTGTCCCCCAAGTTGTCAAGAAAAGTCCTATACTCCATGCTTTGACACTACCCTCAATGGCCCAAGCTTTCATTAGAGAGAAATACACCATGGTGTCAGGAAGGTGGTGTTTTGCTTTTTTAAATCCAATTGGCTCATGTTAGCTGAAACAGAAAGCTGCCATCAAATACTTTTGGAAGAAGAATTACTTTTATGTACATTCTTGTTTACACTTCACACATTTTGGATAATTTTCCCCAGAGCAAAAATTATGTTTTAGGAGCACTTCAAGGTCTTTGCTTGTCCTAGGCCGTATGGGCTATTGGCAGTGAAATAACCAATGTTACTGAAACAAAGAACAAGAAAAATATTTACTGATTTTGATCCAAGACTCAATATGACATCACTCCCTGCAACCATATCACTTCAAGAGGATTAGAAAAAGTGTATATTTTACTTACACAAAATTTCTGTCAATTCAGAAAAACAATTACCGATTGCTTTATGTTGTTCTAGAATTACTGGAATAAATTACCATTCATTCAGGTTCAGCTGGGTTAATTATTTAACAACACTTTTTTGCAGATAAGCTGCAATGCATTGCTTCTTGAGTATTGCTTGCACTCAGATAATTTAAAATATGAATTTAATGATAAATGAAAACATCTTAGTGTCCAGTTATTCATCATCTTCTTTATTATTTAATGGATACTTTACAGGAATTATCTTGAAACTCAATAGGTTTGACCTTGCTTTCATTGAAATCAATGGCAAATCTTTCACAGAGTTCAATGGATTACGGCTATCTTCACTGTGTAATGAGTTATTATTAATGCCTGGATTTGATACCTTAATTATGACCTGATACTAAGCACATAGTTGCCTACTTATAAAAAAAAGCTGGAAAAAAAAGCAGCTAAACACTACAGTAAAATACAAAAACAAAATCAGAAATTTTACCTTGCCCATAATCATTTTTCCTGAACTATTAATATTTATATGGTATATTTAATAAAATAGAACACACAGGCTAACAAACAGGTAATGAGATTAATTACTTTCCATGGATGATCTATATTTATGCAAACCCTTAAATGAACTCCACGTGTTATGGAAACTACACCACAAGGGACAAGAAGACTTAATAACTTGCCACAAGTTATTTAGGTATTTTCCCCATGAACAGAATTAATTCACAGTCTCGCTGGAACTTACACGTCTTATTGATACAATTTACATTTGGATTTAATTCGTTAATTCTTATTTTTACTGTCATCTGCAGATGGTTGAGGAGGAGAATAAAAAATAGTGTGTTTAAATGAAACAATACAATTTAAAGATGGGCCTACTTAGCATTTTATTTCTTTATGTATACAATTGGAAACTACAGAACAATACATAAAATGTTAACAGACTATGTTTGCATATAAAAGACTACCTCAGAGCACAAGGAACTGATACAAGTTGGACACAACCTTTACATTGACAGACCTGTTCTTTGAAATCCTCAAGTGCTAATTTCCTTGTTATATTGATTCTTTTTTTAAAAGTGTTTTGGGAAAATCTCATTAACCTATAAACATATTATTTTACAAGTGATCCTTTGGGAATGTAGGCAATTCAGCCAGAATTCTGTGTATTCTTAAGAATTTTCAAAGTGCCAAGGATGCCTACAGTGCAATATCAGGATGGCTATGTTATACTTCCTCTCTGTTTAAATGAAGCTGGGCAATCTTTTAATTGCACCCTTATTCCAAAACATAAATGTAAAGGGATGATATATTTATTTTAAAATAAATAAATAACTCCCCCAAATCCTAGTTTATACAAATTCAGTGTGACTTGGTATGAAGCAGATAGATACATTCTCACTGTAAACCTTAGGATTTTTATGGCTATGAATTCCATGTCAACTAGCAGGATAGGTGCGGGCTTGTAACTCCTTTGTGTGTTCTGCTGTGGCTCAGAAGTACCATGTTGCCTCCTCTCCCTTGCCGCCACCAACATGGGTTACCGTCCCCTGATTACTTTCTCACTTTGGCTGAAATCTTGTCTAACAGCTGCTTTTCAGGAGCCTGGTACCTGGCCCATAAAAATTCAATGCAGGTTAGAAGAAGACTATTCTATTATTTGTGAAGAACAAAGACACCGAAGAAAAATAATGACAAGTTACTTCATTTTTCAGGGTATCCAAAGTAGGATTTTGCATCCTTGGCCCACAGTGAAAGAAAGCCCTGAATTGTCAAAAAATGCCTCTTGAGAACACCTAATACTGGATAAATAGTTGGATACAAAAGACAGTAAACAACCTTTAGGAAAGCAAGCATTTAACCGGTGACCTGTAGTAAGTCAGTTATATATTTCAAGGTGAACCATATTTTAAACACTCTTTTGTTCAAGTCAACAGAGTGTGGATATGCTTTGTGTTTGGAATTTACTAAATAAGGCCATAATAATAAATAAGGCCAACATAATGACACTCACCTAATAATTCTAAACCAAAACCCCAACCCAATGCAATCCACACATCCTAAATTGGAAAGCATGCTCATTTGAAAAATGGGCGTTTTGGATATCCTTGTCTCCAAAGAACTCTGGTGAGGAACCTGCATTGTGTTTATTTTGACTGCTGCCTACTATTCTCTCTGGTTTGTGGAATATAAATGCAAGAAGGTATTGAAGTATATTCAGAAACATGCAAAAGGCATTGGCAATTACAGGAAACTAATTTTCAATTTCAAAAGCTTTGACATATCTGTTTACATATCATCTTTTACAAACATACAGGATTGGGATGCTAGTCCCGTAAACTGCCAAACACTTTTTAAGCCGCTTTCTTGACACTGTTTCTTAGTTCTTGAAGTACTGCTCTTTCAAGAAGTTTTGAGAATTTAGCTTTTATTTTCCTCAAGTTAGTTGGAAAATGTTCAGATGAAATTTTACATGCAGACAAGTCTGCCTGGGACTACGACGACAGCAGCCAGGTCTGCTCTCTGGCTCTGAGGCCAGCTGGCATGGTCAGCCCATATCCATACCATTTAACTCTCTTAACCTCCAAACTGGGGTGTATATATCCAAACTTCTTCTTGAGAATGGTTCCTTGACAAAGACAAACCCTTGTGATTGGTCTGGAAATGGCTGGTGAGAGTGCCAGTTGGTCCAGACCAAAATTGTGGCAGTAACCTATTCTGAAGTCTTTGTCCTGTTTAATGGGCTGGTTTTAACATGACTATACTGGGTTCTACACAAGTGCATAGTGAGATAGGGTTCCTGGAAATCTTTGTACTTTAACGATTTGGTACCAAAAAAATGTGTGAATTTGCAAAAGCAAAGGCAAAATATTTTCCTTACATTTTCAAGATCTCTACTGTGATCATATTTCCTGAGACATATTATATAAATAATTTCCAATCCATTTTATAACGTAAAATTCTCATTGAAGTCAATGGCTTCTTCCACCAAAGATCCATTGCTTTCACTATGACTCTTTATTGATTAAATACTTAAAAAAATAACCTTAAATATGAGAATGCTGAAGCCAAACATTAAATATAAAACTGTAGCGTTCCCTAGATGCTGTTGTCAGGTGGTTACGTGAGTGAGTAATAGAACAGCAACTCCTTTATGATGTATTGCACTAATTCAACTCTCTGATGATGGATTGGAGCAATACATAATCCTAAAATAGGCATTTTGAAGATCAATTACTCAAGAGACGGAAGAGGATGGGAGTAAAGGATCCAGAGGAGCCAATAAATAGTAATTATAAAACTTAATGGAATTTTTTAGTAGTTTTGCTGACCATTAGATGGAAGAAAGAGACTATAAACAAATGAACTGGTAAATTGCTCATCAGCCATTCAAATTCTTCTGTGAGATGATCTGTGAAGGTCTAAGCTTCAATTATTTTGATCCTTGTTTCTCTGGAAAGGCTCTTAAAAGAACCAAAGGTTCTTAAAAGAAGTCCCAAGACTAATGGGATGAGCACTGAAATTTCTTGCTTTGTACACTCCGAAAAATTTGTCCTTTATGTCACCAAAGAAGATAAGCAACAACCTTCCATCAGTTTGCTATGTTTCTTTTCACTTCGTTCCTGCCAATCTTTTTGTAGGCAATGCAGCCTGGGTTTTAGAGCCCTGGGTACTACTCCTTGCTTTGACAACAACTAGCCCCATGACTAAAGGAATTATTTCTCCATGTTTCAGTTTCCTTTTTTGTTAAATGGGGAATGGAAATACCTTTCTGTCCTTTGTCAGGTCAGAGCTTGGAGAGTTGTAGTATATATTGAGACCCACAGAAATAGTAAATGTTTAGAATAATTTTTATAATAACAGCTCTGTTCAGCAAGGTCATTAAACTCTTGACTTTTAAAATGAGGGATTGTAAAGAATGTTCTGCTAAGCATCATATGCTATAAGAACTGCAGAGAGAACAGATTTCGTGCTGCTAAAAGAACATGAACAAATGACAAATGATGCTGAAATAATCCTAGCACCATCTTAGCATGCTGGTTTGTTAGCTAAAGGTTGTTCAATAAGTGGAATCATGAGCATGATCGTCATTGCCAAAGCAATCAATCTCTTATTCAACATGCTGCACCACTCAATCATGTTCAGTCATCTGCAGGCCTGCCAAGGCACGAGCAGGGATGAAGATTTTTGCAAGACCAAATCCAGATAAAGATCAGATGGGAAGAGATCAGGGCATGATTATTTCTTAGAGCTAATGCACAAAACTGGAGAATTCAATTCAGTGTTGACCTACCCTTTATACTGCACCCTATACTTTCTCCCCACCTTGTGCTGCAGACAGGACATCTACATGAAGGAGTGGATTTTGGAACGTGGTAAGGCTTATCCCATTGTAAGTCAGTGTATGTAGGTGAGTGGTAAGAGCTACTTTACATGGACTTATGTTGCCAACTAAACAAACATAAAAAACACCATGTGAAAAACTACTGAAAACCTCTGAGATATGAAGCAGCTCAGATGAGTACTTCCCATACTCCTTTCAGCTCATAGTCAAAACAGGTTATTGTTCAGATAATAGATCCATATTCTCAACAACAGGACTATTGAAAAGAAGCTACACGGGTCTATCTGATGGATAAGTTAGTCCATCTCAAACTTTTGACAGAGTTTCTCATAGGAAAGAACAAATAGCATGTTTACTGCTTTAGCTCTTTGGGTGGAGAGAAAAAGAAGATCTTATTCCGTAGCCTTGCTTCTCATCTTTTGCCTTCTCTTGCAGTGACACACAGAGGCTGTCTCCTGGCGAAGAGCAAATGCATAGGTGAAAGCTCCCTTTGGGAGACAGTTTGCACCTAGGATTAAAAGCAACACATAAGTGAAATAAATAAGGTTTCTAAACTGGGACTAAGGTAGAATGCAGAAGTCCAAAGTGATCCTGAATAAAACTTAGACACAACCCTGGCTCTGGAGATACCTAAACACCCTAGCAATAAACCTGGAAATGGGGACCAGTGTCCCCAAACTTCCTGCTTTTTCCCAAGTGCCCTAAGGTGCCACATCTTTCAGACAGTCTCTCCTTGCACATCAGCACGGTGTCAATAATGCTTTCACCACACTGACATGGATTCAATAAGAAAAAAAAAGAGATCCCCCACAACCTAGTCATAGTGGTGGGCAAGCACTTCTGGGAGATATGGGTTTGAACTTCTGCAGGTAGAGAAGAGGCAGGAGTGAGCCACAAGCTGTAACTACCCCAACCTTCATACAAATGCACTATATTAAAGGTAATTAGTATAGTTTTAGAGAAAGAAAACACAGTTTTCAGACATTTGAAAAATAACGGCAAGTGGTCTAGCAGTCCTGGCTCTGAATGGGGCACAATTGCCTGCTGTAACCCTGGCTAGATCTCTGAATCTTTGGAAAGAGTGGGACACCAGACAGACCCTTCCATCATAGTCTTCAGTCCTGGGTGAAAACTTTGTTGCCNGAAAAGGGACAGTCCTTTCTCAACAGCTTTACCAGCTCCCTCCACCCCTCACTGGCATCTTGAAATGAATGAGAGCTCTCTTCAGGTCCTGCAGGGTGTCATGATATTTTCCCTCCTCCTCAGATATCTGCATGCTTCACTTCTCCGAGGAGTCCCACTCTAGACAGGGAGCCTGGAGTGAAGAAGTGAGATGTAGCTGCAGGACCAGTGTGGTTGCAGCAGCTTGTCACCAGCTCAGCTGAGCTTGTAGCTGCCCTTGGACACAAAGCCATCACAGCCTTCAGGATCACAGAGCCCATTTCCAGTTGTCCTCACTCACTTTGAGTTAATATCTCACCTTTACAAGAGAGGAAGGAAATTTTGGAGCTTAGGGACTGGGAACAAAGGGAGACAGAAAAGGATTTGCACCCAAGATTGCTAAATTGTAGGGTACAGGAGTGCAGGCTGACAGTTTGGGTCTCTACTTGGAAGAGAAAAGGGAATAATCCAGGTTGACATGTCTAACTTGTAGACCTAGTCTAGATTCATCACATCCTAAAACTTCTCAGTGCGTTCCTCTTCATCGCTCTTTGAGATACACCAGGAGTATAGTTCATACTTACTGCACTAAATGAATTTTACTTTATTGAGCGTGTATTCTTTGTTGTGGCTTTGCCAATTAATAATATATTCAGAAAGTGCATGACCTACTTCAGAGAAGGAAGGTAGAGATGGTTATACTGTTAGAGACAGAAAGTTGTCTGAGTTGGAATTGGAACTCTGGATTAATTTTTGAAAAAGGTAGGTGATGTGTGTGCATGCTTATGAAAATTCCTATTTACATTACAAAAGTATCTGAGAAACATGGAAATGGGGTTAATGAACCTTGCCAACCCTTTGAACATCTTAATGAATGGATAAAAAGATTTCAGTGCATCTTTGGCAAATTTTGGGCAAGATGTAAACTGTTCATATAAATACCTCTGCTGTGAAAGAAGCAAGCATAATTCATAGGTTTCTAGGTCAATGGTGGATAAACACAGATTTATCTCTTAAAGAACAAAATAAACAACCTCTTTGAAGTAGCAGTGAATTAATAAGGTGCTAACAGTGACCAAATAAACACGTGAAAATCTGCTAGCTTGGGAATACTTAAATATTACTCAATGATTCTCCTTCAAAGTACATGCACCTCATCAATAACATTATCTATAAAAAATGACACAGTATAAATTATATGCCTCTCACAATGTTGATTTCTTAATTGCCCGCATCCATTGTGACAGTGCTGCCCTGTCAGTATGCTAAGTAATTGAAAAATTGCTGTGTGATGGAAGATCAATACAACTCTAACAAGAAATAAATATGATACAGTACTGAAAGCAAGCAAATAACCAAATTTAGCAATTGTGATTATCTCCTGAAGACACACAGGCATTGATTGGTGTTTCATGGGTTCATTTCTTCGATGCTAATGGCAATCAATGGGGTTTCAATTGTTCATATTTTGAAAGTACTATTTCTTCTGGCAGGACCAGTCTGGGGAGATAAGTGAAGCTGTTGAATTTTTTACTTGAAAGCCATCTATTGTCTATTTTTAATTAAAACAACTAATGGTCTTTATTGATTCCTTAAATGTGCTATAACAGATAAGCCTTTTGTACTTATCTTTAGTTATTTATGTTCAAGCATTTTAGGGCTTCACTAAAGGCTTTCACAGAGAATATTTGCTGGGGTGGGGAGATCAGCAGAGGTATAATAAATTACTTAGCATCTTTGAATATTTTAAATGTACATTCAAATACAGAGAGAGGTAGGCTTAATACCAGTTGCAAAACAGTGGAAGGCACCATCATGCAGCTGACATCCTTCTTCTCAGAAGTCAGACCTGAATAAGAAAAAGTAAATTCAAAAAAGCTTTTAAGGTCATTTTGTGCTATTATGTCCCCTAGGTTTTGAACTTTATCTCAGATTCACTGTGTTATGAGTTTAAAGGAACACTGAATAGAGATTTTTGTTTTCATTTGCCAGGGGTTTAAATTATTTTGTAACTTAGAAACATCATAACCTTGTGTGATGCATTCAGATAGTGGACAACAACCTAATTTCTTGGTGAGTTAAGACTGAGGAGTTAAAAGGCATTCTGCCCTACTGCAATTAGAACCTAAGCACAGACACCTATACAGAGAAAGTATGATCACAAACCAGAGTTCATTTCTGAGAACGTAACTTTTATGTTAAACACAAACTTCTTTCATATTTAATTCCAAGATAACCAAAATTGCATTTTAGCAGATGTATTCAGAGAAAATGTAAGAGCAAGTCCTGGGCGAATGTCTATAAATATTAATACTTTTCAGGCTGTTTTGTTTCCAAAAAGGTTTATTATATTAGTTTATTAGTCTTGTGGGGTTTTTTTTCTGTTTAGTTTTGTTTTCCTTTGAGAACAGTCATACTAGTGTATATATTATATGATAGTTTTCACAGAAATAATTAATATAATCTGGTTTGGCAAAATAAACACAATATATGAGAACAAATTCAATATGTGATTATTAAAAACAATCCATGGAAAAATGTCAGATATATAACTCAAATATTTTTTCTCTGCAACAGTATACTGACTCCTTTAGTCATTAAATTGTATCTATTTCTTCTTAATCCAATAAGAAAAGACTAACCTTTTAATTTAAACTTCCCATTCTTCATAGTTATTGCTACATACAAAATCCATTTTTCTCTTAAGTCAAAACAAACCATCCATCTTTCCAATAGGAAAACAACAAATGAGGAGCAATGTAGTTACAAAGACCACTGGAAAGATTTATTCTGGAGCAGATTTTTTTTAGACTTCTGTTCCTGAAGACACACTGGAAAATAGAATTAGCAATATCAGCATAAATAGACTTGCTAAATATCAGGTCTATGACCACTTACGTCTAACTCAGTTTAAATCAATAGAGTCAGAGCAGAGATAAATTATCCACGTCTGCCTGGGTCTGGGGCAGATCTCACAGAATCTGATGCTGCTGTTGTCTGAGCCTAAAACATCCCTTAGACTATCACTTATTTCCCAGTCCAAAAGAGAACTCCAGAAACCCAAATGGCTGTAAAGAACTGGTTCTTGTGGGCCACCACTGAAGTATTACAGTCATTATTTAAAGCAATTGTAGAAGTGTGGCATTTTCTCTTTATCTGTCAGGCAACCATGATTCCAGATTTCACAGAGAGTGAGAAACAGGAAAGATTTATAGGGTACAAAGGAAGAAAAAGCCTATTCTTATACGTCTTCATGGCAATTGTATTGACATTTATTTTATTTGTTGTAGGGCCAGGGCAGATAGAGTCTTCTACTTGCAGATGAAGAAGGTCTTGGGGTGGGAGAGGCTGTCAACTCAGAGCAACTCTTCTGTAATGCGTCAAGGACTCCTTGGAATGCATGACATACCATGTATTCCGTATGAAATTCCTGGCCACATTCTGCATTAACCAGCAAGTCATCATCTGTGTTGGTCTGTCTTGGCCTTGGTCCAGGAGGCACTGCTCTCGTGGCAGGTACAGGTTGTGGGTTTGCTGCCTGTGACATGACTGCATTTTTACTGCTACCATCAGTAGTGCAACCTAGCACAGGACTTTGTGAATCTGGAGACCTTCACTTGGGACTATGGCTGCTGTGAAGAAAGAAGGAGGAAGTACAATGTAAAGGGAGGGAAGAAGAAAGAAAATGGGCCTGAACAAGATATGCCTCCATCCATGAAGATGTAGTGGTACAACCAGCATAAAGCAACAGTGGTTGGGAGACTGTTAACTTGTATTGCTGCTCCTACCAAGATGTTTTAATCAATGAATCACAAGGCAAAGGTCATGCAGACAGATGAAGTTCTGTTTTTTTCCCCACTCTCCTCTCCTCTCCTCTCCTCTCCTCTCCTCTCCTCTCCTCTCCTC
>VXBO01010789.1:345447-355456 GCA_013400135.1 Rhinoptilus africanus | reverse complement strand
CTCCTCTCCTCTCCTCTCCCAAACAGGAGCCACAAAGACAGACAATAAAATATCCCACAGAGGGAAGTTAAGACATGGAGGAAAAAAAGATTTAAAGATTGACGGAGTGCACTATCAAAAGTCTGGGGTAGTCTCAACATCCTGCTTAGTGCAGTTTTTTCTGAGACCTGTCTTTCTTTTAGAAGTCACAAATTCTTCCCACTTTTCATAACAGAGATCCTCACTCGGCTCCTTACCAGTGGCAGGAACCTCAGGAAGGATGCCAGGAAACCTGGGCTACAGCAGGACATTTCCCAGGCAGGTACAAGATGGAAAAACTTTTGCTACACAAATGTGTCCCTTCTTTTGCAGGAGGCTGTGCTGAGGGTTAAAGAAGTGCCTAAAATTAAAGTCTAGCTGCAATATCCCTTCATCCAGTCTAGGTGGCCACCCAGTGATTTGGTTCATATTTTTATACTGTCATATTTTTGTAATACATTATAGGGATTTATCCAATATCTGCAGTGTGTGTGTGTATGCGAATCTGTGAATTACTTCTGAGGAGTAAAATAACCAAGAAAAACAAATCTGTTATCAGTAGCCTTATGTCCATTACATGTTCATATTTCCTTGAGGAAGGTGTAAGGATCTGTAATGAAATTGAGGTAAGACGCTGTAAGGCTGTAGCACTGTTTAGCACTTCTGTAAAACCTGTAGTGCATCTCATTATGTCTCCCTGTGCTTCAAATCTATGCCCTAAGCCAAAAGTGAGCTGCAGCGTGTACTCACTATTCCACTAAGGTTTAGCAAAATATTTCTGTGTCAAATCTGTGTCACGTGATTAATTTTCAGGTAAGGAGGAAGGAGAACATACAAATAACTATCCACAAAAATCAGGTGAGGTGATTTAACACCTACTTTTGTTGAATTGAATGTTTACTTAATACTTCAAAGTCCTCCAAAGAAACGACAGAACTATCTGAAATGTGTTTTGCTTATTGCTCATTAAACCTAATCAACATGAGCTCATAATCTTCCAACTTCAAAGAGGTTGTACTAATTAAAATAGAAATCTTGCAATGCAATTTTTTTATAAAAAAGGTGAAATATCATCATTTTGATTAGATTGATGACCTGTTGTCATATTATGAACTGAAACATGAACCAAAAATATATGCACTTTTACATTTGATGACCCCTGTAACTTAGCATGCACTTACTGTTTGTTTTCAACCTCCTATTTCTAAATTACTAAGAGAATACAGTATCTTGGTCTTATACTTAATTTGTCACACTTTAAAATGTTTAGTCAAGCACTCTGATAGAGTGCTTTAGGAGACAAATAACAGTATATATTTCTCCTATTTAAATGTTGTAGAAGTTATTAGTATGGCTATATCTTATCCATTAAAAATTAATTCAAGTCCTGACATTTCACTTTTCTGAGTACATAAGATCTGGATAAACATCAGACAGTTTTATTTCTCTATGCTTTCTGTACATTTTATGAGTTTTTTATCTGAGCATTTTTATCTTAGTTTAATCTGTTTGAAGTGTGGTTCTTTTTCAGTGCAGAAGGTGAATATGTGTTGTATGAAGAGTTCTTAAAAAGTTAGATGATAGTAGATGGAAGTTTTCAATAAAAGTCTAAAAGGATTTTTAATACAGAATGATTGAAAAGGAATAATTAATTATTTGGGAAGTATTCAATGAAATATTTTTTACCGGCTTCCACTGTAGCATGAATTATAAAACTTTGAAACATGAATTTGGTTTTCTGGACTGCATCTGTGTGAAAAAAAATAGCATATTTAAGAAGTTGTAGTAATAGTAAATATGAATGTAATGCACAAGGTATAAATCATTATGGCAGTCACCTCGAATAACTAACTCTATTACGCATGGGAATATTCAGAAAGCAACCTACTGCTGAACTTCTCCAGTGCATAGCACTGACTTTAAGCACTGACAACAGAGGCTGGCCATTGACACTTGACTTTAGTCATAACATTAAAGTACGATTTTTCTTGAAGCTTTGAAGAAACTTTCCTACCTAAAACAACTCAATCATTTATTCTTGCAACTCAACCATTATCTTCCTTATCCTGGCTGCTTATCTAGCATACATACATATGAAATGCCACACTGAATAATACGCAGCAAGCCACGTTGTTAAGTAAAAATGTGAGCAAGTATCCCATGACTGGATTTAAAAGCTAGAGATATTACAGAATAGACCTGGGCCTTACAGGAAAGGAAGAGCTTCTGCAAAGTGCTTCCAGCTTTTTTTCAGCATGCTGTTCACCAGAGACCAAACACAGTGTTTTAGGTAGCTGAGAAAACTGGGAAGAAGCATTGCAAGAGGTGTCTGAGTCCCTCACAGGGCCTTTCTTTCATTGCTTTCATCTGAGACCAGTTCCAGGAAAGTCCATGATGGTTTGCTGAGAAGTGTATTGCAGTTTTCTCTCCTACAGCCAAAAAGCCTCTGTAAAGCACTTCACTAATTAGAGATTCAGGAGCTTTCAGCAAGACCTATTGAATTTTCCCAAGCAAAGTATCCTGTATGTGCATTAAATCCATAAACATCACTGAGGTAATACTGTTTGGCAACACTTCAAAAGTTCAATGATCCCTATAATTTGAGATTTTTAAGTTCTATGTAACATTCTTTATGATCATTTTTATCTTTATATCTATCTAATCTACTCTTTTAATAGCTGGTATGAAAAACTAGTTTTAAAACATGTAACATTAATAGCAACACCTAAACTACATGAATAAATAGAAAAAAGAGTAAGGTGAACTAGTCTGGTTAGTAAATGAAAACAAATGATCCTAATATTCTCACATTTTATATTTATTCATGCATTAAAAAATTAAAAGGGCCTAATTTAGATGAGGCCTCATTCCACTGTTTTTCCACGGCCTTCTCATTTGCACATAAAAATTATTTCCCCCTCATCTTTCAGTATTTACAGTGGTCACTAAGATAATATTCAGTGCAGGTCTTACAGATCGTCACAGTAAAAGCCACTTCTTGCATATACTACTCTGACAATGGTAAGCAAATTCTTCTTTTGTTTCCCATAAGCACAGATGTCTATGTCACTGTTATAATAAAACAACAGGCTTCTTAAAAGTGCTTCTCCCACAAATTAGGTCCCCATTAATTTCCAGTCCTTTTCAGTGGTGGGAAAGGCAATGAAGTTTATAACTAAAGCTCTTTCCCTCCACAAATCAGCTTTTCACAACTTTCTTCAAATTCAGAAAAGGAGACTGTGGACACCCAATAGACATTATTGCTGATGTAAGTATTGTTACTTCACTTCAGAAAATAACTTTTCAGCATAATATGGTTTCCAGCATTACTACTCACGAGTCTCTTGCAAATACATATTTTTAGACACCACTTAAAGACTGTTCCTTCTGCAAAAAACATACGACTTAGAAGCCACTGGGCAGAGAGACAAGACACATTAACAGTATAAACCAGATGTAATGAAAGTAAATGAACTACAATAAATTAAATAAAATAATTCAATTCAAATTCATTTTTTCTTCCTTGAAAAGGACGTTTGAGCAGAAAGACCTGTTGCCAAATATGTGTTCATGTTTGTGGACCTGTGCCAGGAAGGTCTGGCCCACCCCTTTCTGAGAAACCTCAGCAGGCCTATCTAATGGCATTAGATTTTTAACTTAAATCCTGACCCAGCTCCCACAACATGGCAACTACATTCAGGAGGAGTTGAACTGATCCCCTAGACCATACTGGGACAGAACATAATCTTAAAGCTGATAATGTTTTAAGGCAATTTTAGCATGCCCCAGAGTAAGGCAATGCAGTGTGATATAATAGTTATTGAAAACCACTTATGCTGTTAGGTCTGACTGTGATTTACATCTTTGTAACTCAGTCAAACAAAACCAAGCTTTTTAATCAGAATCAAAAAACCCATGTTTCTGTCTATAACCAATCATTACAAATTTCAGGAAGGTGACCTAGCCTAACACAACGGGATTATTCAGAGGAAAAGTGCTGCAGTGGAGAATGCATTTTTCAGTCCATCTCTTAAAAGCAAGATCACCTACTTTTACTCCCATTTTCCTTAAAATTCACCAGATAAAGTCAATCCGTGAATGTCAAATGCAGTGCAAAATTTTCCACTCTCCACATAACAGGCTTCTCTTTGAAAAAGAAATTTAGAAGTGTGCTAGATTTTGAGTGCAGGGAATCAAGAAGCTGATATGAAGACATAAAACAGAATACCTTTCCAAAAGATCAAGCACATGTCATTGGGCTTGATGTGAGAAATACTGTATGAAGTTCTATAGCTTGTGTTCTGCCATAAGTCACACCAGATGATCTTGAGGGTCCCTTTTATTCCCAAACAACTCTGGATATATTGTCACTGTAACAAGGCCTCTTCACACTGCTCAGGCAGTGTAAAGTGCCTTTTAAGTGTGCATAAATTACATTTACTCTCACTGAAAGGACATTTGATCCTGCCACAACTCTGTTAAAGACATGTGATTTAAGTTAAAACCATCCCCTTAAATATTCTAGTCCTAAGTTCATAGATGTTAGGTCCAGGAGCGACAGATAACATTCTCCAGTCCAATGATCTACACAATAAAGACCACAGAACTTCATTCAAATGATTCCTCCTTAAGCTTTGATTATGTAAATTATTTGTACTTCAAAGACACATCCCAAGTTGCGACTTATTGAGACCACATGAGTTCATCATACTTCTCATGGAGCTGTTGCAGCAGCTACCTGCCTGCAAACTGAATCTTAATTTCAACGTGAATTTATCCAGCATCCACTTATAACCAGAGAATTTTATTATACATTGCCTGCTAGATGAAAGAGCTCTTTACCATCAAAAAACCTGTCTGTATAGATAACTACTGACTCCTTTCTTCATAGAATCATAGAATCATAGAATCATAGGGTTGGAAGGGACCTCGAAAGATCATCTAGTCCAACCCCCCTGCCAGAGCAGGGTCACCTAGAGCACATCACCCAGGAACGCGTCCAGGCGGGTTTTGAATGTCTCCATTTCTTAATTGTCTCTTAGGCAAGTTAAACAGATTGCGCTGCTTTAGGGTCTTGATACAGTGCACGTTTACAAGGCCTTGAATAATTTTTTAAACACTTCACGATTTTCCACATCTGTTAATAAGGTGAGCACAACAGAAATAACTACACACAATAATAGGAAAATAATCTCTTCTAACTTAATGTTACCTCCCACTTCCTGCACATAATTCACCCCAATTCTGTGTTCCAGCACTGTTATAACCAATATCTAGCCAAAATCCAAGCTTTAATGGACAGGAATGTGAAAAAGAAAATACTTTATTCTCAGTTCAAAGTACCCTGCTCTTTATTGAAATATTCATGTCAAGAACAGAAAAGATCATCCTGCAGAACATATTCCAAGTGCTTCATTCCACTTCTAGGAGACCCATCCAGTGCTCTTCAAAGAACAGGTTAAATAAATAGTCTTTATTATTCTTTATTTTTTTTATTTCTATTTTTTGTGATATAATTGTTATCCAACATAGTAGAATTACTGTCATAAAAACACTAAAAGGTGATGTATTTTTAATGTATTGAGCACAGACAAAATGCTTAGTGAGGAGGTATGATTCCACGTCCTGGGCAGGTGATTAGTTTTGACACCTCAGATCACATTTCAGAATTGTTGGAAATTTCTTCTGCCCTGTACCACTGGGAGTGTTAGAAACATCCTTGTCAGATTCATTTTTACTGAGACTAACTGAAAAAGACAGGGTGGCACCAGACAGGGCAATTGAGACAGCCAAGGTGAAAGAAACAATTAAGCAAGTGAAATTTCATAAATTCCCAGGAAAGGCAGCAAAATTCTGCTGGCACAGCTGTTTTTAAAAAGAAATTTGGTCTCTGTTTCCATATCCTGCAGATATCTGTAAGAACAATACCAGTATCATTTATTCCCAGTCTATGCTGGAGACGTCAGCCACTCCAACACACATCACTGAAAGAAAGAATCCAATGAATTACATCTCACAAAGGCCAACTGTACTCTTACAGCATAAATCTACATGTTTTTACTGGAGTGCTGGTGGCAAATGAGGCAGTAAAGATCCTCAATTATAAAATGTTTTTGGGAAACACTGATTTCACATTGTTCATCACCATCTGTCAGAATTGCAATGGATATCATCAAAAGCAGCTGCTGTCTTTTCGATTTCAGGCTCAGAGTATATTAAGAAGTCTAGAGATGTGCATTGTCTTGGCACTGAAAATGAAGAATTTAACTTGTGTGTGTGATACTTAAGTTTTTGAACAATTCCACACACAATATTAATGCAGAAATGCTGTCTGCTCCAAGTTATACCACCAATGAATCTACGATTGCATACAGAGGAGCTCAGAAAAAAAGGGAATATTTTCAAATGAAGACATATGCCTTTATTTGCTGACACATTCTAATGATTTGAAATAGTCTGAGTTGTGTTAATAACTTGCTTTCCTCTTCCTTACTGCCATTTAAAGCTATAAAGCACCCTCTAGATGTGGCTATACTCCTTCTGCCTCTTTGTCCTCATTTTCATTACACAGCCAATGTTTGAAGGAAAGCTTCATATTCCTTTAGGAAAGAGGAATCGTATTTTATAGTTCTGATGGGAGAATCACAAGATGATTTACCAGTTTTACTAGAGGGAAGCAAGAGGGAAAGAAGAGAGACAGTATTCATTGAGCGCTGCTAAGTTTCAACTTTCCATCTGAGATTAACACCATTTCCACACAGTGTTTGCAAACAAAGTAAGTTGAGACACTGCCCTAGACTGAGCCAATTCAAGTTCTGCAGTAACTTTGCACAAAAAATGGCAAATGTTCTTCACATCCTTCGGGCACACTTTAGCTTAGATTCTGGGACTTCCACTGAAACACCTTGGCGTGAGAAAGCCTTCCTTAGATACCACTGTGATGGCCACACCCTAGGATTTTTGATAGATACAGAGAAAAATTGGCAAAAATAAGGGCAGACAGAAGGAAACTGCCTGTATTCAGGCCAGAAAACTCATGCAAATAGAAAAATAGAAGGAAAAAGCTACTGAAAAAAGTAAAGACTTTATGCAGATTGCCAGGAAGCCAGAACTAACCAAGCTTTCTCTGTGTTATTCACACCTGGTTATTTATTTACAGTAATGTTTTAGCTAAACTATTTTTAACAGTATGCTAAGCCTTTCCAGAGTATAAACCCTGCTGAGACATACAGCTCCCGGGTGGCTACAGATGATCTATTGCACATGGGTCACAGCAATAGTCCTACATGGTGAAGAACCTGCATGTTTTCATTGCTGGAAGATTGTGCTTTGACCAGGTGATGTTAATTAAATAGTGACTTTCTCCTAACACCCACAAACATTTTGAAAATTCATAGACAAAGTTGGGATTGTAAAAAAGATTTCACTATTTCTTTCTCCAGGGAAATGGAATTTGTAACACAAAGTCCATGAGGAAAACTTGTTACAGATTATTATTTTTAAATATTGTCATTTCTCCAGTTTGTACAACCCAATGGATATGCACAGTGCAGTGTAATTGAAATTTACACTGAAGGAACAGGTAGGATCATTTTATTTTCTTTGATAGTTTGGACTAAGCACAGAGAACTCTACAATAACCCAGGTAAAACTGATTTAAAGCATTTAGAAGCTAGGAAAACAATCATCTAATCCACAGACAGAGGGGACTGATTGGTTTTTAATCTCAGCTTTACACTGAAGAAGAAAGTGTTCTCATGCACAGAAAAGGCAAATAATTCTCAGTGGTTCTAGTGCAATTTGGCATTCATATTGCTGGATAAACTGAAGTTACCACTGACCTGGGGCCCAAGGTAGAATAAAGATGAGAAAAAATGATACAAACAAGTCTGCAGGTGTTACCTTTTACTCTGTAGGGATATGTTCTCATATCATTTCATGATTTCCAAATCTGATTAGATACAGATGTTAACTTACGTGTCTTTAAATCACTGTATAGACAAAGTAGCTTAACATGATTTGGATTTTGTAAGCAAATTGATAATGCTAATATAGCAATGGCTTGTTACAGACAGGGACCTCTGACTTTGCAGTGCTTAGAATGACCATTTAGACTGTGGGCCAGAACTGCATCTAGCTTTCTATCACTGACTTCTCATGTTACACTAGAGAAGCACTTACAGAAGTCCACCTTCATGTCTGAGCTGGTTTTAATGAGACAGAACAGAAAAGCAACATATCAGCAAGTCCCACATATTAACTGTTAAAACAAAATCACAGACATTTCTACCATCACATGTTTGAAACTTTCTGTTGAACTATGTTCTCTTCCTATTCATCTACTTAAAGTGGATTTTGTCAGAGTTCCTGTGACAGAAATAACCTCAAAAAGACTTTGTGTTTCAGAGTAAGGTAAATGGAGAAAAAAGTATAGGCAGCAGGTAGCCAAGAGAGACTGCCATTAGAACTGAATATGAGTAAGCTTCTTTGCTTTCTGCAGTACGTTCTTTTTCCAGCTTCATGATATTATCAGCAATACACAGGATAAAGACATTCAAATTATGCAGAGAAGACAAGGGCCTCAGCTGCAGAGTGTCTGCAAAGGCAACAGGAAACACAAGGCAAATTGGTTTAGCCTTTCACTCCCAAATTGCTGAGCAGGCACTTTATTAAGTCAATTTTTTACAAGTTTCATATTATATAGTAAGAGGTATGATTATTATGGATGGTGATGATGATGATGATAATAATAATGACAAAACTAAAGGAAAAAAAGAATTAAGAAAATACAAGGTAGATTTTCAACTCAGCTCATCACTTGCCTGAAGGTCTTCATTTAGTTTACTGGCAAACACAATGGTCTTTCAAGGATTGTGATACTACTATTGCAATTGTAAGCACCCATACATGACCATCTCACATTAATAGCACATAAAGTGCATAAGAAGGTAAACAAAATTCCTAAGTATTTTGATAAGAAATATCTGAAGTGAAACAACAGTGACAGTTCTGTCAGAATCTGGATGTTTCTCCTGTGAGTATAAACACATGTTAAAATACAGAGACAATGGCACAGTATTTCTCATCACCATCTCCAAAGCACAAGGATTGGTTCCTGATTTGACAGTTTTTCCCAAATCTTTTTAGCTATTCAAAGATCTCAAGAGTTATCTATTTATTTCCAAAACCTGCCTTGTACATGCCTACCCCTGTCAACACATGTCTAATTAACTCTCTAAAGTGATTTGTTGCAGTGAAAATTCTTTGTATGTTGTATAAAACTAATTGGGCCCAACACAAAATAAAATGCCACAAACAGTTTGAATAAAGCAGAATATTAGGCTGAAAATTATCATGACAACCTGTTCATTTTGTTTATCACTTTCTCTGCAAATGTTTTCTCATATACCTTAAAAGCACTATCATATATTCCATGTTACTGATGGCTCTGTCTGCTGTGAGGTGCTGATGCATTCTAGGAAGTTGCAGGACCTCAAAGTTAAGAAAAGAGATCTACAAAACAGGAAACTGTATCGTAACTGGTTTTTTTTATGAGTTCCAATCCACCATACTGGTTTTAGCACAGCTAAATACTATCATGCTAGGTGAGAGCAATTGTCCTGGTAGCTCAGGTGCCTGGTCCCTCCAGGTCACCATGCTGAATTTCTTGAGTAACTGCAGATAAATAGTAGAGAAAGTATTGACTGACCTTGTTCTGGTCCATCCTCCTGGCATCCATCAGTCCCTGTCTTAGGCGCTGCTTGGTCTGTAGGGTACCCGGACACATCAACCGTATTTGACAGCTATAGACAGATTGCTCCTTCATCAGCACGCTTAATCCCTTTTTGAGTCCTTTCATAGTTCAGTTTTGTGCCTGTCGCGTTAAGAGGACTATATTTTCGATATTTGTCTGTCAGAGTCCCGGGACTTTCACTGATCTACTATCAGAGTCCCACCGAAGGACTTTCACTGAATCAGATGCACAAATATT
>VXBO01010789.1:213457-342137 GCA_013400135.1 Rhinoptilus africanus | reverse complement strand
TGAAAAAATTTTTTTTTTTTTTTTTTTTACCCGTAACAGAAGTTACCTGTGTATTTGTAACGCTACCTGAGCTTCCTTCTGCTGGAGTTTGCATACTGCTAATGATGAGAGGAAATTTTATTTACCTCAGATCACAAATCTTAGTGATGACCAATTTATTCCTGCATGTGCTTGGAGACCACTGGATCTCTGAACCATAGGTCAGTACAGAATTGACGTGCAGCTGTCAGGAAATGCTCAGGGGTTCCCAAATTACTGCATGGAGGATTATGTGGTTTCACTTCTGCACTCAGTGCAGCTGAGCTGGAAAAATCTTCTCTAAACCCCAAATTTTGAAGCAAGATTATGAGCTTTGGTTTTGTGCCAGCTAATGCAAGCTTACCTTGCACGTAAGTGTCTAGCGCATGGAACAGTTCCTTAGGAAATTAGAACTCCACGATCCAGCAATTACATAGGCTCAGAGATTAATAAACAGTATCATACAAAAAAAGCGTGTATAGCTAAGGACATATGATAGACCCATAATAAGAGAGAGATAGCAGGGAATTAGAGATGCCAACATATTCTGTCCCCTCCATCCCAAATCAGGACTAACTACACCTCAGTTAATACTGGTGGGAGATGTTTATTCAATTTATTCTTAAAGAACTTCATTGGTGTATTCAAGTAAGAAACTGCCAACAACCGCAGTTATGGAGAAAAGTATATATTTGCACTGACACCTATTTCACATCTCGGCAAAAAGTAATCTACAACTATCTTTTCTTTGAACTGTGTAAGGGACTGTTTGAGCTAACTGAAGGTATCAGCAAGGGAATTAGTATTTTAAAGATCAGTGTGAGTATGCATTTTAAGAGAGGGGATTATCCAGCACAAATCAGTGCTGCACCCAGCAGACAGAGTCTCAGGGGAAAGAGGCTCAACAGGGAAATTCCTACCCCCGACTCCAACATGGCTGATAAACACTCCCAACGTAAAACTGTCTCATGCTGGAAAGAGTCTGCAAATATAAAAGCTGCATTTATATTTTCAAGTAACCCATGTTGCCATACATTGGCACTGAAGTTTTGAGAATCTGAGATTCGAGAATTTTCCTAACCCTCTGCAGAGACTTTTTAGATACAGTTAACTTTTATGGATATTGTTATTGTTCTAATCATTCCTTCATAAATGCTTAGAAGAGGAGAGAATCTTCTCCTGAGAACACTCTGACTAATAGTCTGAGATTCAATAAATTTTTTAATTAGGATTGTGGTCACTAGGGTGTCTTAAACAAACCCTAGACTCAGAAAAAAATCCAGAGGGTTTTGCTAAAATATCTTGTAAAATCTTAAACATTAAAAATTATCACCAGTGTTTAAAAATTGTTCCACATGAAAATATTTTTGACAATAAATGATAAGAAAGACTGAATCTCAAGTATAAGTCAAAAGTCCTGCAATCAGAAGGTAACATAGGAAAGAGCAGACTGAAAGAAGAAAGAATTAATTTAAGCTAATCAGAATCTTTCTCACTTTGTTTACTGGGTTTTACAAAGATACTTACCTGAAGAAGTGCAGATTCATATCAGTGGTTCTTAAAAGCATAGGAATTATCATATGAAACAGAACGTTATGCCTTCTGAATCCAGTACTTTGTAACACCTGAGATAGGTACCAGAGGCATATAGCTGGCAGATATAGATCTAACTAGAAAGTTTATAATTCTAGAAAGTGCATAAAGTTGTTTCATGTCTACAGATTACATTTAGATATCAAAATTCCACCATCAGTTGCACCTATTTCTACACAGGTTAACTGTCGGCATAACAGGTTTATACAGGTGGAATTGAAATTTATTATTGGCTTAACTGCAAGAAGAACATGACCTGTCAATATTCATAAATCAAAAAAAAAAAACCAACCCTCCTCTAATATGACAGCTGCTCAGCACAAATAAAGAGAAAAGTCTATGTGGAAATCAATCTATCACCTAAATAGAAATCACTATCTGACCTCAGTGGGTAACAATAAACCCATTTGATTTATCGTAGCAAGCTGATTCCACATTGTCAGCCCTCTGTTTCCTAGATGCTACCAGGCTCAGCTTTTCTATTCACAGCCCTACCCTTCCCACCCCTCCACCCCAGGTTAAATTTGCAACCAGTCTTGCCAAAGCTATGCCTCAGAAATTTCCAACAGATTTCTGTATTGGTAATGCTGAATTTGAGAAGGGACAAGCTTTGATCTGCATACCAAGAATCATGGCTATGCTTGTTTTGACATTTCTCATTATAAACAGTCATTAAATTAGGTTTAATTAGTCTAATAATTTGAGTTTTAATGACTCCAGGATCTTTTCTCCCTTCGCTGCTTTATACAGAAGAATTCACTTAGCAGCTTTTTGCCTCTTGCCAAGAGTTAAAGTTTGGGAGGACGGATGTCTTCTCCTATATATCTTGATTTTCTTGCTCCTACATGTGGCTTGTTCTAGGAGGAGAAGGAACCCAATTCATAGCTTGTTGACCTTTGACCTTTAGTCTTTTACTATTTTTGATGTCCCCATCCTTTTGGGTATTGTTTTTACCAGACTGAAGGATGGAGAGTTTGACTTTTAACTTCTTGTGACTACCCTCTGAAAAATCCCGAGTCAGGGGATCATGATAAAAATAGAAAACCCCAGTTATGCTTGTAGTTCATGTAGAGTGAGATGTTCTCCTCTGTCCTCAGCTGAGAAAGCTGTGACAGTGCTGGTACCAACAGGAAAACAGTAGTTGATATTTTCAAAGGTTTATCAATGTTCAAAGAACACTAAACTTCTCAAAAAATCATTTGTTGCTAGAGTGTGATGATTCTTGTGGCATCCCGAGGAAATTTCAAGATATAGAAATGTGCAAAAAAATACAGTATCTCATTGCTTATTTAAATCCTGGATTTTATTAGGTTACCATTCCCATAAAATTCCTAAGGTAACACAATGCTTCACCTTTTGATGTGCCCGAATCTTTACCTTCACTTGAAAAATATTCAGAACAACAAGTTGAATAGACAAATTTGTTCATCCCAGAAACTTTCCTAAGGCCTGTTGTGCAGTATTACAAAATGTTCCAGTTTTAACCAGCATTATCTTGCAGTGAATTAATGAACAGATCTGTGAATGCTCTCAGTCAATTCAAGCATTTAAATCAATTATAATGATTACTAACACATTGCAGTAACTGTGCCTCTGTGAAAAGTGATTTCTATTATCTGTAACGAATAAGCAGGATGATGACCCCCCCTTTACTGCCCAAAGGAGAGGAAAAAAACAAGCAAAACAGTCACATGTATGACAAATTGATTAGTTCCATTACCTTTCTCTTATTATGAAGTGTTCTGATACAACCAACTTATAATTCAATCAGATTGTTTGCACTGAGGTCCAGTGCCTGAAAGCAACAAGGATATGAGAACACTTTTGAAGTTTAATTAAAATGGAATATAACATAGTATTTTCACAGTTTCCTCTTAAGGTATGCGGGAAACAAGACAAATAGATGAACTTGAGAAAAAAAAATGATAGTAAATTATTTTGGTAGCCATAATAAAATATCTAATGTTCAAGACTTACCTAAAAATAAATTGTGCCTGTATTGCTTTTCAAATGATACCATCAACTTTGCATATAGATTAAAATATGTATGCTGTGAGAGTATTGATCTAAGGAGGAAATCAATATATTTCAAATTAATATTCTCTGACTGAATCGTACTACCATATTCCTCCTTCAGATTGCAGTGCATATAGATACCAGTTGAAATGTAACAGTAAGTTATCTTTATACCTTTCCATTCACCCAAGGAGATATTTTAGGCCAGAACTGGATCTAATGTTATTTTGGAAGAGGGTAGTTTGATACAGTATTTTTAGTGTGCCCTATAGTTAGATCATATTGGAATAAGCAAGAACTCATCACAACAGCGTATTAAGGAAAGATAGCACAATCAATGTAGAGTTTTTTACTGAAGAACTTAGGAGAAAAAAGTTTCTTTAATCTACCCAATGAAGAACTCCCTGAAAAAAAATTTCTAATCCATAAATGTTCAGAACTGAAAAGAACAAACTCATGAATGAATTTGACATAATAGAACAGTGTAGGCTAGAAAATGTGGGGGTAAAAGAATCACTTATTTCTTGAAAGAGAACAGGATGTGCTCTAGAGCTTTACAGTTGGTATATTAGGAGGGCTATGTGTAATGATCTTTAGCAGTAATGTATTGCTCTTATTTTATTGTAATGTGCCATACACTGGAGCTTCTTGGTACTCCTGTGATTTCCGACACCCATCTTTGCCACTTACAGAGAGCAAATAGGTAAGACAAGCCCTTTGGAACACAAACTATGTGTGTATTTGGTTCTGTAACATAATTTCCCGAATGTAAGCCAATTTCCGCTGCATTTGGAGTTTTAAAAAGAACCAAGAAATCCTGTAGGAATGGATAGTAATTGAACTAACATTTTCTTCTTAGGAAATAAAATAGATGTACAAAAGAATCAGAGCAAATCTAAGTTAAAGAAAATCTTTCTCTCAAAATTGTTTACATTGTTGCTAGCAAGCATCTTATTTCGAGAGTCTATTCCTGATGTATTGTTCCAATGTGCCATGGCTTTGAAATCAACCAGGTGTATGGAGAGTGATTTTCTCAGACAAATCTTGGCTACGTGATGCTGGATTCAGAAGTTGTTGCAAGACAGTTTTGGATATGAGCATCCCACTTTTTGGACCTAATATCTTTGATCAGTGTCCCCTGCTGTCATACTGCAATAAGAGTTATACCAACATATAAAGCCCTTTTTGAAATGAGGAAGAATCTGAAAATCTATATGCATAACTTGATATACCCAGTCATGGTTATACATTCACTGCCCTGCATGGAGCCCAGGGACTATGAAGCCAATAGCAGAGCTTAATTAAGCTAGATGTGATGTATGGATGGAAGTCACCTAAAAAGGTGCTTTTTATTTCTCTCTTTGAGCTGCTAGAGTCTTAAGGAGTTCTAATATTCTGCTTTATAGAGGAAGGAACTCACATATGTAAGTGTTGGACTCTCAGATGTGCAGAAAAAGAAGCTCAACTTTCAGCTAGCTACTTTTCTTAGGAGTGATTTATAATCTTGAAATAGAGGATTTGTTATGACAGAGGTGTAATAGAAATGGTACAAAATATTCCCAATGAAGACTAATAAAAGGACTTGATTCAAGTAAGGAAAACAATGTTATTCTTGAAGCTTCTCTTGGTTCATGGATCACCTTTAACCGAGAGTCATTGCTAGACTTCTAATGCTCAGATTTCTGCTCTAAACCAGACGGTGATCATACCCCTTCCCAATGAGAATAAAACTCAGCTGCCAGCCTGGAATAAAAAGATAAGAACTTTCCACTGTTCTCAGCATTTTGACGAAACATTGGTGTAGTTTTGTGCTGAGCACTTGGTATTTCTGATAGGCAGCTAAAGGAGGCTCTTTCTCAGACTTTTTAGCAGTGCTAGAAAACACCAATAGCTAAAGTATGCTTAAAAATGGCTTTTAAGTGATCTGCTTTTAATACTCAGAGAAGAATGCAGTTTCATTTCTGTGCCTTCTTACATGAACAAGAACTCAAAGAGTCTCTGCTCCATTAGCCTCCCATGATCAATTGTCAAACTGTTGGGGTTTGTTTGTATTATAATTGCTTCCAAGGGCAGTAATAAGGCCTGCGCTCTTGTTGTGTTGAGAAAAATGTCAACAGGTGGGAAGAAATTGCCTGGGAATAATTAATTTAGTTACAATGCAGTTCTGTACTGTAGCTTACCCAGTAGATGCAGTGTAGTTATAGTTTTCTGTCTGTGCTGTCTGAATCCTCAAGTGAATACTGTGGACTGTAGCCACCCAGGGAAGTCCTGTACACTAATAGAGCAGGTTCTTTCTTTGGAGGACTAGGGTTACTTCTCTCCCTGAACACTTAAGACATCTGTTTTAAAAGAATCTCATTTAGACCTTAAAAGCTAGGACTAGCGATGTGCTTAAATCAGGTGAAATGACTCCCAGTGCTTGTTTCTGATGTATCTTATTTAAAAGTGATGTATTCATGTGTCTTAATGAACCATAGTTTATTCCATCTTTACACTGAAGTAAAATTTTCTGTCTGCATGGGGTTAATATCTCACAGCTGGTGCACTGTGAATCCACATTGCTGTGGCTAAGGGATTATTACTGCCCAAGAAAGCAAACCCTTATAGAATCATAGAATCATAGGGTTGGAAGGGACCTCTGGAGATCATCTAGTCCGACCCCCCTGCCAGAGCAGGGTCACCTTAGAGCAGGTTACACAGGAACCCATCCAGGCGGGTTCTGAATGTCTCCAGAGATGGAGACTCCACCACCTCCCTGGGCAGCCTGTGCCAGGGCTCTGCCACCCTCAAGGTAAAGAAGTTCCTTCTCATGTTGAGGTGGAACTTCCTATAACAAAGAACCAGAATGAAGGAAAGAAAAAAATAAAGTTGCATTATGGAGCTGAACTCCCACTTTGGTGAATGGTGGTCCACCCAATACAAGAGTGCTTCTGCTAGCTCCAAAGCAGATGGATGGACAGCTGAATCTCTCCCTAAGCTGACCAAACACTCACTGACTGTCACAGTAACCTATGCACACAATGTGTTATCACCTCAGTTCAGATGCTGTAGTCTTGAATGGAATCCCTACTACTGTTAAAATTGTTCAGGTGAAATCCACAGAGCAGGTTCATGGAGGTCCCAGGATCTTTCAGATGCACACCTGTGCCTGGAATTGCCATGCAGGTTCAAAAAAGATAAACCAGTGCAATACTTGTCAATATTTGAACTTTTTTTCCTGCTTCCTCCTCACTTTTCTAGAAGAGGAGAGGCTGACTTTCTCTTTGGTAATAGAACCACACCATTTTCTGGTTTTCTTTCTAGGGACGTATTTGTGTAATCATAACAGATGCCTAAAAATTGAGAAACTGATAATTCTCCTTCCCATCATGAGGAAACCCTAAATGAGTAACTTGCTTGCAAGCATAAAGTAAAACAGAAGCAGCTGCCTAGTCCCTGGAGACGGACAGGATATGGGTCCTGTGTATTAATTTTAACAGTAATTAAAAATGTTCTGTGAATGTGAGAAAATTTTTCCCAGTGGGAGCAGACTTTCTTTCTTTCTTTCTTTCTTTCTTTCTCCCATTGATCTGGGAAACAGTCATTACAAGACCAGCAAGACAAAGGACGCTAAGGATGGTCCCTTCCTTTGCTCTGGAATTCACAGAGAGAAACCTAGAATTATGTCCATATTCAGTGCCTCAACCATGTAATGTGATGGATATCCACACCTTTGCTTATTTAAACTGAAGTATCTAGCTGGGGTAACAGTCTGCTTCCAGTTCTAGTTTCCGAAGACTGTCTTTCATCAGGCATTCATTCATTCTTCAGTCAGCAAGTTTTGTTGTTGGGGAAGGAAAGAAAGAAAGGAAAAGACAAAACAGTCTCCTCAGTATAAAGACAAAACTCTTCAAATGGGTGATATTAAAGTATTAAGTATAAAGTGTTAAGTTGATTTTAAGTTTCAAAATGTCACTTGTCCGGAGCCACTTTTTTATCTAGTCTTATCTGTTAATTCTGTTTCAAATGTTAAAATAAGTCACTGTCTCCTCACATCTGACCAGGTACTGCTGTACTGTTACACCGTTGAGTGTCTGAAATATTTGACTTGATGCAGTCAGGATAAGTCACAAACTGATATTTGGAACTTAGGCATTAGTCCAGGAGGCTCCTCCAGTGTATTGATGATAACTTTTTGTCACAGGTGGTGCAAGAACCCACAAGGAGGGGAGCACTCCTGGACCTAGTATTAACAAACGCAGAGGGACTAGTGGAGGACATTAGGGTTGGGGGCACACTGGGCTGTAGTGATCATGAAAAGATAGAGTTCAGGATCACGGGTGCTGCACAAAAAGCAGCAAGTAGGGTCACAACCCTGGACTTCAGGAGGGCAGACTTTGATCTCTTCAGGAAGCTGCTTGGGGAGATCTCGTGGGATAGGGCACTGGAAGGCAAAGGGGCTCACGAGAGCTGGCTGGTGTTCAAAGACCACTTCCTCCNGATGCAGTCAGGATAAGTCACAAATTGATATTTGGAACTTAGGCATTAAGTGTGGACTGCTTTCTTATTTACTGCTATACGAACAGTTTTTCCAATTTTAGGACACGCTGAGCAATTTTCAAATACATACATGTTCATAGAGAAAGACTATATCATTCTAGAGGTAGCACAATCCAAGAAGGACCTAAGAAAGGGAACAGGATTTTCTGAACAGTAGTAATTCCAAAAGTTGGATTTTTACTATTTCCCTTCTAACTGATTTCTTGCCTTTGAATTAGTAGTTGGCAGTAGGACCTTAGTCTTCCTGACAAAGATACTTGACTTTTGGATTACCTTTACTTCTTTTGTATCACTTGATGCTGTTCCTCTCTGCTATTCACACCCCTAATACACACTAGTTTGAGAACTGAGGCTAATAACTCAGTTGAAAAATCCCTAGACAGCGGAATATTTAGGACCCAGTGATGGGTTTCATAGAGTAAGCATAGGTAAATGGACCTCATTGACTTCTAATTCAGGCAATATAGAATTAATTTGTTTGTAATAGCCTGGCCTGGTATGTTTCCTGGCCATTTTACCTGCCTCTGTCAGGAACTTATTCTGAAACAGAAGAAAGAAATCAGTACCTCTTTTATTTAGCTGACAGCAGCTTTCTTTATTTTACAAATAACTTCTTCCAAATCTCCTGTTTTTCTGGCATGTTTTTCCTTACCAGTTTCATCCTGTATTTACCATCCATTTCCAAGAGTGTCTGCATTCATTATCTTTTTTTCCCCACATCTTTTGTGCTCTTTAATCTCTGCTCTATTTGATTTCCTGCACCATTCTTCTCCTAAAACCCCCTTTTTATTTCCTCAGTAATCACTGCCTCTCACATGTACCTTTTTACATTCCCAAATTACTTTTCATTGCTTATGCCTTTCCCAAGGGCCTTCCTTTCCTCCATGTGCTCCCCTCATTTATGCGGTCCACACTGAAGCAATGCTCAGACTAACATCCAGATCTCATCCTCTAGTAATGTGATGGGTGGGGGACTCTCTTCTCCAAAGCAAAAATCAGATAAGAAGCTCTCCTCCTAAAAGACTGTTTAAGTAGTGAACAATACCAGCAGAAATGAATTTACAGTACATTTTCTACTTTGACTAACACCCACCTGTGTCAGATACTTATCTTTGGAGAGGATGAATCATCCCCTGGAGAGTCTCTTTGCTCTCTGCTGTCTGTAGGTGGGAAACCAGATGATTAGCTTAGAATAGCTGTCTTGCAGAAGAGAGGGAAAAAAGCAGCAGACAAAGCCCAACCAATGCCAGAGGTTAGACGTTCCTTCCCCAAATTGAAGCTCATCACTCCCAACTTTGTTCTTAGGGAGAACAGGCAACTCCAGAGGTACGGTTTATCTCATCTGTCATAACCACCTTTTGAGGATGAGAAGAATTGCTTTCTGAAGGAGTATTATGTTTGGCTATAGAGGGAGGGTAAGGTGCTTAGCTCAGGTCTGTAAGACTAACTTTTAAGCACTTGGCTTGGTCAGGGTATAAATGTTGAAACAGATATGTCACCCACAGAGGATGTACAAGGGCGAAAATATGAGTAGCAATTCTGCATTATATTGCACACCCAAAGTGCTCGTGCTTATAGATTGGAGTACTGCAAGTTGCCTTGAGGGCTTGAGTGACAGCACAGTGACTTCATTTCGGGGCTAGCGTCTGGATAGTCTTCATCACAGGTAGCTCCAGAGTCCGGATGATCTCCTTAGAGCTCTCAATCGCTTTATTACTGCTTGCATTATTATGCTCAAGATTCAGGAGCTATCAAAATTCAGACAATGATGACATGCAGCCAATCCATTACTGAAGTTTATTCCTTTTTTCAAATACATGATGTTAAGGATAAGAATTATTTATGACCAGCATGCATGCAAATCAGTAAGGAAGTATTTGTTTCCCTCATGAGTGACTGAAGTGACAAAGATGCACTTTGAAATATGTTTAAAATGTTGTATCCTGTTACTGCACACTTTCACCATGCTCAAAATAGGAGGTTAATTGCAGACAGACCAGAAAATAATGAGATGGCATCACCATTTACAAACATAGCGTACAACATGAACTTCTGACTACTATTCACTGACAGCTGTGATATGGTAAATGAGTATGACAACTGAATCGCTAATATGCTATTTCACTCTGAAACCCTTACAGTTTATGACCATTTTCTACTCTCTATAAGAGAATATGGAATTATCCTCCAAAGGAAGCATTACAATATATGCCAATAAGACAAAATCAATAAAAATCAACAACAATCTGCCTTTGTAAATGCCATCACTATCTCAAAAGCAATGACACACTCTGCTACACAGGTTACAGAAGAAGCTGAACAGAAGCTCCAAACTCAAGCACCAAAACTTCTTGCGATGGCAGTGGTTGACTTTTCTACATCTTACCCTTATTTCTGAATAATGCAATACTTTTAATTGGATGTCAGTTTACAGGCAAAGCTTTTCCACAATTTTGATTAGAGTCTCCTCAAACAGGTAGTCTGTGCTTATAATTCACTGTGAAGAGCTAAACACCAAGATTTTTCTGTTTTCACTGAGGAAGAAAGGCACAAAACAGTTGCTTACAGTTAATTTATCACTTGTGTAATGTGAATTTTTACATCATCCTAGCAATAGCATGAACAACAAAAACCATGCCTGATTTAGAAGTCAGTTCCAGATGTTTTTCAAATCAAACACATTAGGAAGAAAGCTAGAAGTGAAAAAAAGAAAAATGTTCTTATGTTTAACATGCATTTAAATGACAAAAAGTCCCTCATACAGAAATTCTACTATCAGAGACAGTTTTTACTATCTGCATAAGCATGACCTTGATTAAATGAGTATAGAGTGATATGTCTCATGTGAGGTGTCAAAACATGAGATGGATATCTAGTAAGTGTGTAGTGTTGCTAAAATTTTGGCAAAGACAAACTCTTTGAATCTGTTCAAAGGATGACACAATGAGATAAATCCTAACAGCAAAAAGGGCAAAATATTTCTCGTTTATTCAAGCATATAGAGAGCTTGGCTTTTGCATGTGACCCATAATAAAAACAACATAGCTTTTGATGAGCATCTACTGGTATTGCAATAGTCCTGAGCTTCCGTAATAATCACTGTTGCCTTCCAAAATCAAAAATGTTTAGTGATAATATAGTCATTGTCATATAAAGGGATAAAAGCCGCCAGAAGGGATTCAAGGCGTATTTTCTGTTATTCTGCACAAGATAAATGAGGCAAAGAGGAATTAAGTTACTCAAGCAAGTCAGTAAGTGTTGCAAATACAACCCATGAATGGAAGCTTCATTTCTTCCTAACTCTGACCCAGAACCCAGCTCCAGGAGAACAATTGTGGTCCTGGAGACCTTCTAAACACTTAAACACCTTTCACTGACTGATTAACAAAACAGTGTTCAGCTGAAGGAAGAGTGTTTTACCAGAAAACCAAAAATACAGCTCTAAGGTAGGTATCCCAGCAGACGAAATCTACCTCGTAGTGTCTTAATGAAAAGGCTGATGAAATGCCCTATTGCTAGATGTGATTGTCTCTGTTGATAGGAAGGTGATCTAGGCCGTGGTGTGAAGGCAATCTACATCCTTTCTTATAGTAGGGCATGTTGCAGTACACAAATCCTCCCTTTACCTCCTGCTGGACGCACAGAGATGACTCAGGAGAGAAGCATTGCCTGTGCCCCAGGCCACTGAGGACACCTGACCCTGAGTCAGGGCTTGTCCCATTCGTCTGACAGCCTCCCTGGGCACCTTCACTTATATTCTGTACAATAACCTATTTGGCAGTACGGTTTAATAGACTTCCTGAAATACAGATACATTATGACTTTCACCCATGCTCCTCTGTTTTGTAGTATATACAAAAAAATTCAAGTGAATTTCTGAATCTTGGGCTTCCAGTGATGGATCTGCAGTGACTAGATTTTATTAAATTATACATATTTTTGAGCTCTCCTGTCTACCAGATGACTGAAATCAGACTTTCAGCCTTATATTCGGTGGCATTTGGGGTTTTTGTTGTTATTCTGCTCTGTTTTACTTTTGGGAACTCCATTTGCAGTTTTCTTTCCTGTTGTACTGTCCTTTATGTTTAATGAGTTATCAAAATCCTCCTCAATGGTATTTAAATTCCCTCAGTGCTTCTTTCTATGTAACCATTGAGATTCACGGCCTTGCAAAAATATTCTCTACTAATTGATTGTGATGTCTTTGGACTCCAGTGTTTATTCAATATTAAATTGCAGCACTATATTTTCCTACAAATTAGGAAACATGAATTTATGTTGCAATAGAGTAGCTCATTTGTGCTTTGTTGCGCTCAGTTACTAGGTAAAGGAAAAGAACAGTACTCCCAACCTAGGAAACTGAGTCACGAATTGCAAAACATAAAATGAAAAAAACCATTTCTCTGTATGAAGAGGTTGAGCCTATGGGATTTGATACTCTTTAGCAACTTCATTTCTGCCCTACTTGGTCTCTAGAAATGCTTTTCATGTCACAGGGCCCTGCGCTCCTTCCTCTCTTTCTACTGTAAAAAAATAAGCATAAAAAGATTAATTTGAAACAACCACTTTAGAGACGCGTGTTAATCTGAAATGTGACCTTTGTCTATCAGGCTGGAGAGAGTGGATGTGAAAAGGCGAGTGCCAGAGATGAAGCATACATAATCCAGCTCCAGACACAGGTNGCCACCTCCCCCCCATCCCTCGCCCACTAGTGGGGCTGCTACAGCCCTGCTTTGCTGCACAGCCCACTGCATGGCAACAGGAAGAGATCAAGCCATAACAGCTCACACTAGGGAGGTCTCAGTAGGATGTAAAAAAGTTGTTTACTTTTAATTTGTAAGGATGTGGTATTAATTGTAAGACCAATTTCCTTTTAGAGCAGCTAAGCAGACTATTACCTCTTATCTCAAGGACTCTGTCCAGGTAAAAATGATTTATAAGTTTTACACAGTAATTTTTTTTTTCCTTCTCTTTGCTATAGTATTCTCCTATTTTCTCTCATCTATCTTTTTATTCAAGTAAATGGCATGGAATTATTTGCACTTACTGCCCGGACAAAGAATGAGTTCTCTGTACAAAGAAAAAGCCTATAATGTTTCCTTTGAACAGCAGTAGTTTTTTATCATGCCGAAGTGGATATGGAAAGTTTCTCTGGTCAATTACTCACTCACCAGCAGCAACCACCACAATTGTTCTCTTTCAGAAACACATGAAGCTAACATCTTCTGGGTAATAGAAAATGGATTTCCTTGTTCTGAAAAATGACCATAATGAATTTGAAATCTTAGTAGAATGGATAGCCTGTGGACAGCATTTTCAACTAACCACTGGAAGAAGTATTATAAAAACAATAATAATCAGAGATCTTTTCTGCAGGAACCAACCAAACCCGTCACTTAAGGGCATATGTGCTAAGTTACCAAATGCACAGGATAATAAATTACTTTTCCAGACTGTGCGTTTATACACCACTGAAAGTCCTTTTATGACCTCTTTCTAGTGAACTACCTTTTATTCAGTATTTATTTCAATATCTTTTTTTGCTATTGCATTCATTATGATACCCTGGATGACACATAGTGTACCAGGGTGATTCAAGAAGTCCACCAGCTCAGGAAAATCCGCTGCTCGGAGCTCCCAGAGTCCATATGCTGCTTGAAGAGTTGCTGACAATTATTAGCGAGTGCCGAAGGCTGTGCTTCCATTAGGATACATTAGTGGTATCCTTTGTCTCTGCTTATTGAGTGTTCCCTAAAGACTGCAATAAAAAAAAAATCTTCTATCTTTGCATGTATGTGAGTAACAAGACATGGATCTATCTGTCGAACTAGGATCGGCCAAGGGGGTGCAAGGACACCTACTTTAGTGCATTTGCAATGACCTGCTTTAACATCTTGATTGCTCATGCCTCTGTGATGTGTTTAGCATCTGTAAATTAATATATGGTACTACCTCAAAATAGAGACACTAGGCTTAATATTTCCAGGAAATCCTCACATTACTTCCTATGAAAAGAGTAAAGGGAGTATCTAAGATAATGTTAGAAATACATGTGTGACTTAGAAATACCTGTACTAAGATAACTTTTTTAAAGGAGTGTTCCTTTTTTAAGGCTTTTTAAACATTGTATACACTGAAACAATTGTCATATAGCATAGAGTCATTCTTCAAGCATGGCAGAGTGTAGGAATGCTTAAAAGAATATGATAAAGATAATGATTCAGGAAGCCGAACATAATTTAATAGAAGAAGTTAGACATTTCAACTGAAGTGAATCACTTGAGTGAACTGTTGATAAGACAATAGATGAGTTTGCTGTTGGATTTGCAAGCTAATAAGCTTCAAAAGAAATACAATATACAGAATCATAAATAGAATGTTTATATCAAAACTTGAGTTACCAGATTCTAGAGGCACAAATTAAAAGTGACATATATCATAAAGTTCTTTCATGCTAACGTATAATATTGGTAAACTTCTTATATATGTACACACTCTGAAATTATCAACAAAATAAAACTAAATCTGAAAGTTCAGTTGAGAAAAGGTGTTTCATCCCTTAATGCCAATGCCTTTCCCAGAAATAGTGCACTCTAACTTTCCATTTTGCTAGTGGTACAGCTGGGAAAAAAATACAGCTTTGCTCTCAGCAAATAAAGATAAATGTTAACGGAGAAAATTTAAAGGGAGAATGAAAATAGATGGACTTATAAAGTGCTCAAAAGGGGGTTTTGAAAGACATCTCTGCTTTGTAGATGGTGACAAACAAAGGGATTTGGCAGGTTTGTCAGCTTGCCGGACTGGTCAGCCTGCCAAGAGCTGGCAGGACATATTAGTCATTGCTGTTCTTTCATTCAGTAGAAATTACTCTCCAGAATAAATAACCAGATGCATTATTTTGTAGCTACCTCTACATGCTTAGTATCATAAAGGATACATACAATACACCAAGGGCCACGACAAATGGTTTATAAAGCAATGACCACGCTGTTATATTATATTTACAGCAAGGTAGACGGTAGCTATCACAAAAGGAAGAGCTATCTAGCAGGCAGACCAGCTGCAGGCTTCACACACGGAAAGTTAATGTCTCAATTGTGATACCAGAGAGGATGAATAAAAATATAACTTTGTGTTCTTTCCTACCAACTGACTGCAGCAAGAATTCAGAGACCGACTCAAAGAAATGGAAGGGGCGGAAAACACTGTAGACCCAGTTGAACCTCAAGACTCTAACAAGTAGGTGTGAAACCCAGCAGTTCAGAGGCCACCTTTGTGCCGTGACAAAATGCACCAAAGATGGAGGAAGTAATCAGTTGGTTTCACTTTGAGTGTAAGTGATGAATCTCTTCACGGCACAGCATGGACTGACCTCTCAGTGCACCTCCCAAGGGAGAGATCTGTTTCAAGATGCCTGACCTTATACAGATAAAGGAGTGTGCTTCAGCTCATCTGTTTAATCGAGTGATACTAATTATTGTTTTGCCTAGGCCAATGATATAACACACTTAGGCTTTAAGCACACACAGAAAAGCCTTCTTCATGCCATTCAAGTTATGCATGATGACACCATGCTGGAAATTAATTTAAAGAGGTATGAAATGGATATGAAAAACAGCAAAACCAATTATAAGAGCAGCTCTTAGAGATATGAAACACATCTTATAACCATGGTGTTGCAATTCACAAATATTTGTCATTCATGCAACCTACCCATTTTATTTCCAGAACAGTTGGGAACTCAGCTGATGAGTAATAACAACTGACACAAGGACACTGCGCAATGCTGCTGGCATTGAGTAGAAAGGAGCATAAATGTCAGAAGATTATAAGAGGTCAGGTGTCACTGAACCATAATTTTTTTATGCTTACATCTAGCTTGGTCGTTTTCACTCAGAGACAAAACTCAGTTTAACCTTAGCTTCAGAGGAAAAAGAGAAGTGATAAAATCTATGCAGAGTACTAGAGCTGTGTATGCTGGAAGAGACCTCTGGTGGTCATCTGGTCTCAACCCCTCTCAAAGCAGGGCTGACTTCAATGTTATCTCAGGTTGCTCAGGGCCTTAACAAAACAGAAATTCCCCAGCTTCGCTGAGCAGCCTGTTCCAGTGCTTAGCAGGAATTCTAGCTGTGATTTTATTTTTCTTTATGTCTAGCTGCAACCTGTATCCATTGCCTCTTGTCTTTTTGTTGCACTCCTCTGAAAAGAGTCTGACCCTTTTTTCCCTGCTCCTCCCTTCTGAGTTGCTGAAGACAGCAATTACATCTGCCCCCAGCTTAGTCCTCTTTTCTCCAGGCCAAAGAAACCCAGCTTTCTCAGACTCTCCTTGCACATCGCTTGTTCCATCTATGAACAGACCAGTCCTCTACTGGTCTCACTCCTGTGGCGGTCTCACTCCTGTTCCAGTCTCTCTCCTATTCTCAGAGGCAGCATACAGTTTTTCACCCACCTCACTGTCCCCCTGTCCAGTCTGTACCTCCCTATTACCTCCCTATTCTGGTTTAAAAGAAGCTGTGAGACTGTCAAAAGTCAAGATATAAGACATCTGCTCCTTTTGTTCACTGAACCAGTCATGTCATCACAGGAAGCGTTCAGGTTTGTCAGGTATTATTTGCTATTGGTAAATGTGAGCTGGCTGTTACCTATCTGGTCTTACCCTATCTGGTCTCATACCCAGTCCTCTCCTGCTCTGGTTAGTACTGCTCTCACAGGGCATGGAGACCTGTAAGACATGAGTATTTATTTATGCCAGTAAAGACTGCAGCAAACTGAGTATCTCAGCTCTTTCCAAATCTTCATCAGTGGGTTGTTCACCTATTCAGCAGCAAGCTAGCATTTTCCTTTTCCTGATAACATGTATAGATAGGATGGTTTTGTTGCTCAACAACAAACGTGACTGGTTTCAACTCCAGCAAGCTTTCATTTTTGCAGTTTCATCCCTGCATGCCTTTTGGGCAATGTGTTCCTGCTTCCACCTACTGTACACTTTCCTGAGTTTGGTTTCAGTCAGGAGTTCCGTGTTCACACATGTTGGTCTCCTCTAACCCCTACCTGTTCTCCTGCACATCAAAATGGATCATTCATGTTCTTTGAGGAGGCTGTCCTTGAAGATTCACCAGCTCTCTTGAGTCCACCTGCCCTCAGGGAAACAGCTCATGACATGTAAAAATGTAATGACATTACATCTGAATAAAATGCTGTCAGTACTGAAAATGTATTTAAGGCTTTTCTGACGACATCTCTAGGCTAAAAAAGTCCCATGAAAGAAGCTTTGAAATGTGAGTCCTTTTTCATCCTTTCCCCTTGTTTTGTTCTTGACTGGTGCAGAGATCCCCCTTGGTTTTATACCCTGATTGCACGTCTTCCACTCAACTTTTACATCCTCGTGTTTAAACTGGCTCCTCGCAGCTGGATTATAGCTTGACTTTGCTGATTGGTTTTCATGGCTTTTGTGTCAACGCAAATACAATCCTCATCTCAGTTCTCAGCATGTCAGTCTTGATTACTACAACAGTAAATAAACGTGATTACTTTTGGTCTTGACCAATCAACCTTGCCTTGTTCATGTGCTTTCATCTTATTCATATTACTACTGAGATAATTTCTCAGCATTGTTCTGATCATGTTATGCTTTTCTGTGCATTCCACACTGATTACTTGTGTTCCAAAACAATAACTATTACCTAATAGTTTTCCTCCTTTTAAGCCTTTTCTCTTTTCCACCACCAACTGCTCTGATTTTGCAACGGCTGCTACTACCATCAATCAGCTTATGTTGTGATGCTCCAGCCAATACTTTTCATTTTTAATGCACCTTTGTGTCTATCATATGCCTCCCCTCACCCTTGGGAGTAAAACTTTCTGTTACTTCATTGTTCTACCACCTTCAAATCCCTGCTTCAGAACTCCTCCCTAGTATGTGTAAACTTCATAACAGTTTAGGCTGCTCACGTACTGACATTACTTCCTATCATTTCCAAACATATTTTTCCCTGCTGTCCTTGTCAGTCTGTATATATCTATTTTCTTATACTTAGATTGCAATTTGACTTCATCAAAAGATTTATTACAACATGGTGCCCTGATAGTGGTGTTCTGATATATCATTGGCATATTTGGACTTCAGAGAAACACATACAGGCAGCATAGGCAGTAGTAGGTGGAATAGACTGGTTTGTCACTCACCTGTTATCTGTCACTGGGTATTGCAGCTTCAGGTATGCCTACACTTGATCAAGTATTTAAATATAGATGCCTCCACGTTAGCTTCAAATTAGTTAAATTAAAAAATCTCCGGGGAACAGATAAACAAAAGCAGCAGATCTGCTATGCCACCTCTGTAGGTGCACACACTTGCAGCAACATCTAGCCAAGGAGCAGATCTTGAAATTCGTATCATTTACAGCAAGCTTCGTACATCAATAGAAACTGTAGACCTGATAATAAAGACAGACTACTGTCAATAAAATGAAGCTGATGAAGGAGAGAGTTCCAGCTTTCATAAAGGTGCTCTTCACAGCTCTCTACACTCATACCTATAAGGAACATTAAAAAAACCCCAAACAACAACAACCACAAAATCCTTAAATGATTCAGTTCTTTGCTGAATACTTTTCCCTGGAACATATCTACAACTCCTCTTGCTTCATCTGAGAGAAGGGCTGAATTTTTAAGGTTATATATACTAAAAGATACTGATAGAAAAGTTAGATTTGAGTATCTTTTAATTTTTAAAAATTCATATTCTCCATTACAATGGAACAATTCCTTGGAAGCTGTTTAATGGACTTCAAGAAGACAGATTTCATTAAACTCAAAGAACAGTTAGGCAAAAACCCATGGGAAGAAAATTAAGGGAAACAAAAGAAGAGTTAAGGTTAAGGCCCGGCAATTCCCTAAAATAATGACATTGAGGGTGCAAGAACAAATTACCTTAGTGCAGGATACCATGTATACTAAGAAGCTAATTTGACTAAGCCATGAGCACTATCACGTTAGTGGCAAGGGGCTGAGGGGAGCAAGGCATGAAGGGGGAAAGACAGAAAAAGGGTGTTGAGAAGACTGAAGTGGTTAATGACTTCTTTGTATTTGCCTTGACTAAAAAGGTAATTTTCAACAGACAGCTACCATCATAAATAGCAATGAGTAAAATCTCCATCTACTTTAGAGATCTACATGAACTATATATTTTGAAAATGTCTAAGAGCGTCTTTGTAACGCATTTAGAGAACTGACTGAAAGAATCTCAAACAAAAAATCCCAACAATTTTCAGAGTTCACGGAGAACATATGTGGTCCAGAAGACTGAAAATGAGCAAACATATTGCAAGTTTTAAAGAAAGAATAGACTCATGGACTCAGACTGGTTAGAGTTGGAAGGGATCTTGACAATCATCTAGTTTCAACTCCCCTGCCCTGGGCAGAGACACCTCCCACTAGACGAGGTTGCTCAAAGTCCCATCCAGCCTGGCCTTGAACACTTCCAGGGAAGGGGCATCTACAGCTTCTCTGGGCAACCTGTTAATAAAGGAAGTGCTGAGGAGTAAGACACCAGCAAGTATGGAGTTACTGGAAAAATACAATCTCAAATAATCAAACTGTAATTTATAGACACCTGGATAATGACAAGAAGATATAAACCAGCCAGTTTAGAATTTTTAAATTTGATTTAAGGTCTGCATGAGAGAATAATAGGCTTTGTGGGTAACGAAGAAGCAGAAGATGCCATATTCCCACTTAAGCAAATTTTGTCACTTTGGTGTGGTATTCCTGAAAACAAGTTAGGAAAAATCCCTTTCAGACTCAGATCATGATAAGAGAGTATAAAACTAGAACATTTGGAAACCACTAAAAGTATTAATTTATGGTTATTTGCCAAAATGGAAGATGGTCCAGTGGAATTTTGTAGAGGTCTCTCTTGAGATGAGTACAACTCAGTATTTCTGTTAAGAACTTTTATAGCAGAATGTATCTATGAAGTTTGCAGAAGACATTGAACTGTGAGGGGATGAAAGAACACGGAAGAATAGGGTTAGAATTTAAGGTGATCATGTGAACCCGTGAAATAATGCACTGTGTGCTCTTCAATGAAGACATGTGAAAGGTATTATAGATATGCAGGCTGCACATGCAGGAGGAGGCTGGCTAATAGTTCTGAAGGAAAGGATTTGAGTTTGAGAAGAATATTAATCTTAAATTGAACGTTAATGAATTTAATCATGCTGGTTGAAAAAACAAACAAGCACTCTACTAGAATATACACATGTACATATATATGCATATCTAATGTATACAAACAAGAATATAACCTACCAAATACAGTAAGTTGTCTCTGGTGTGTTTTTCTCCTGTCTCAATATTCATTGAGTAGTGTGCCTAGTTTCAGGCAATATGTGGATCAACTGTAAAAGGTTCAAAGTAACAAAATGCAACCTGTGGAGAAAGGCTGAATAAATTAAGACAGCTTAGACAGAAAGAACCTAGAAAACATATATCAAACCATAACAAGAAAAATAGTAATCAATTCCCCATGTCTTTGAGTGGGTAAATTCTGGCTGACCAACCTAGTGGCCGTCTATGATGGAGTGACTATATCAGTGGACAAGGGAAGAGCTACGGAAGTTGTCTATCTGGAATTCTGTAGGGCCTTTGACACGGTCTCTCACAACATTCTTCTCTCTAAATTGGAGAAATATGGATTTGATGGATGGACTCTTTGGTGGATGAGGAGTTGGTTGGATGGTCACATCCAGAGGGTAGTGGTCAACAGCTCAATGTCCAGATGGAGATTGGTGACTGACAAGTGGTGTCCTTCAGGCATCAATATTGGGATGAGTACTGTTTAATATCTTCATCAATGACATAGCCAGTGGTATCAAGTGCACCCTCAGCAAATTTGCATACACCACCAAGTGGTGTGGTTGGCATGCCTGAGGGACAGGATGCTATCCAAACGGACCCGGAAAAGCTTGAGGACTGGGTCTGTATGAACCTCATGAAGTTCAACAAGGCCAAGTGCAAGGCCCTGCATCTGGGTTGGGGCAAGTCCCAGTATCAATACAGACCGGGGGATGAAGGCATTGAGAGCAGCCCTGAGGAGAAGGATCTGAGGGTACTGGTGGATGAAAAGTTGGACAAGAGCAGACAGTGTGCACTCACAGTCCAGAAGTAATGAGCAATCTACTACAAAAGGAATATCCATTTCTTGAGTGTAGTAGCTAGTACATAATTTTTGGTCTCACGTTTTTCCTGATGTGTATTTTTTTCATGCATAGAGCACAGCTGTGGATCTGAGATCAGCTCCACACCCTGGCATATGCTTTCACCTGGTAGCAGCAATGTAGTCTGAGAACATTCAGTTCCTGCTCCAGCTAACACTTTTTTATGTGTAGAAGGAGTGGATGTTCAGTCCACAGAAGAAGTGGATGGGGAGGGCAGGATCTTGAACTTCTCTCTCCACCATGGGTGTCAGTTCCTGGTAAAATAGACTACTGTGTAAAAGGGGACTAGAAAGCATCTTCTGTTTCCCCTTGTATTTCTCTTTGTGGTGTTTTAGGGTAGCTAGGAAACACCAGTGAGAGCAAAATACATGGCTGGAAGAGTCATTGGTTTCCATACTCCTTTAAGGGTATGTATAAGCTAGATGTCAGGCCGCAGTCAACACCAGCTGTGTAGAGGTGCTTCTGAGTGTGTCAAGACAGAGCTGGGACAATAACATTTTCACATGAGATTTCACGCACTTTCAGAGCCCAAAAGAACAGCTTACTGGCATTATTGAGGACTCATATTTCACACTTAGAATTATATCTGCTGAAACACTTCAGCTGCTCTAGTCTTTGGTTGATTTTTCCAACTCCAGTTGTACCATGATATATTTTTTTCTCCTTTAACTATCCTGCAAGGATATTTTAATATCACTAATTCAGTGCAGGTTCTGAGAAATATCATAAATAACAGGTGACACAAAAAACCAAATGCTTTATATTCTGCACAGTTTTATTAGTTTATATTAGATGACCTTTAGGTACAACCTCATTCAAGCTTCTTTAAATAACTGCACTTTAGATATTATTAAATGGGAAGAAAAAAAAATCCTCTAAAGTTAAAAAGATATTATAAAGACTGAGAAGTGTTCAACAAATAGAGGATGCCAAGATTAAGGCTGCCTTTTGGTATGTATCATGTTATAGACAATAAATATAAGTTTACATTTTTTTTACAGGGGACCCTTTCCCACTTCAGCACCAGACATGATTTGTGTTTACTTCATATACAGAATTTCAATATTTTATAGTGTCTTCTCCCCATGTATTCCATACACTATCCAAATATTTCTCTGAAGGCAGAATTATTATTTTTCTCATGAGCTTTGCTATGGTGCTTGTTTCAGTGTCTGAGGGCTTCACAAGTTGTAGTCAGACTTCTCTGCAACCTCTGGCATGAGCACAACCTAGCATAAAGACCAGAAACAAGGCACAAAGACTTTAAAATTAAAAATATATCCCCTAGATGAGGATATTACTGCAATAAGTTGGGCTCATTGTAACATAATTTTTCAGAGAGCTCATTAAATAAATTCTCTATTACTCAAAGTAAAGCACCTGGCTCCTGTGGGTTTCAGCTCTTTCAAGGAGTTCCCAGAACTTCTGCAAATGAGACCACAAGTTTTAACCAAAGACTTAAGACAAGGAGTAAGACAACTGGATAAAGGTTTTTAAAAGAGCTATGTTATTTAGTTCTGATACTCTTGGGAACTGTGTTTCCAGGCAGGGACAGTAAATACACTAGAACAGAACTGCTTTAACCATGACACCATCCTCCCATTCTCTTGGTCTATTCATTCTGTCTTCCATGCCCTGCAAGACATGGGAGAGTGGTCCTGCATCTCAGTTATTTGCCTCTCATTTCATACTCCCAGACACCTGACTCATGCAGTGAAAGACAGTGAGACAACATCCTACTCATTTAATCACTGTTTAGCAGCTGTTCTCCTGATACCCATCACAGGCTTGCAGACATACACTCACAGATCAGCCTTTCACAGGTCCCACTATGATTCCTTCTCCCTGAGATGCCTTGTTCCAACTTTCCTGGTGTGGGGCTTTTGCTTCCTCTGCCTTTAAGGATGTTTCTCTTCCACTCTGCATGGTCATTATGGCACAGGCTGGGCAATGACTGCCTACAAAGCCTCTGTGCAGATAAGGTCTAGGGGTCTTGGAGCTGTACGTGAGCCAAACGTGTGCCCTTGCAGGAATGAAGGTCAACCACATACTGGGCTGCATAAGCAAGAGCATAGCCAGCAGGCCAAGGGAAAAGGTTACTCACATCTACTCAGCAGTTGTGAAGCTACACGTGGAGTATTATGTCCTAGCTTTGGACCTCCAGAACAATAGGGAGACTGGCAAACAGCCTGAGGCCAGTGAAGGGCTACTAAAATGATTAGGGACTGAAGCACATGATAGGAGAGGCTGAGATAACTGGATTTGTTTAGTCTGGGGAAGAGAAGGCTAAGGCAGAGGCAGATCTAATTGCTGTCTTCATTCAGGAAGAGTCTGTCTTGCATCAGGAACAGTGTCACCAGCAGGTTGAGGAATGCCTTTCTTCCCCTCTGTGCTAGGGAGAAAACTTGGAAAAGAAAATTTCAGTGCAAGTATTTCTCATTAGTCAGAAGTAGTTGAAAACAGATAGTTCTAATCAAAGTGTCGGGTAAGGAGGAGTTTTGCCCCAGATCATGCCAAGAAACCAACATCAGTATAATTTTACAAGTGTTTTTCTCTCCCCTTCCATTCTCTGTGGTCTTTGCAGGTTCTTACATACAAGTCACAGGTTACTAAAACAGGGACTGAGACAACCTATGGTGCTCACATTCACTCCCAAGGAAACTGATGCTGGGCACTTCCAAAAGGCAGACTAGTGCATGGGGTGGATCTTTGCCCTGGCAAAATCTGTACCTGTTAGGTTTATACAAATTGTGATCACGCTTTGTGTCAGCTTTACGTCTAAAGCAATTAAAAAGAGGAAAAAGAAAAAAATAAAAAAGAGAAAAAAGAGAGAAAAGAGAAAAGAGAAAAGAGAAAAGAGAAAAGAGAAAAGAGAAAAGAGAAAAGAGAAAAGAGAAAAGAGAAAAGAGAAAAGAGAAAAGAGAAAAGAGAAAAGAGAAAAGAGAAAAGAGAAAAGAGAAAGAAACCCCCTCCAAATCTTCCCCAAACAAGTAAATGACATGTGCAGGCACATTTCCTCAGTCCAAGTCACCAGCACTGGCAGTGAAAAGCTGAAGAATGCATAAAGCCCTCCTGAATTTCAAACTTTCTATCTCAATGACCCCTTAGACATCCTTTTATCTTCAGAGAGGGATTTTTTTTCAATAAATAATTGTGGAAAAACAACTGTTCAGTCCTTGGGAACCTGTAAAACCCTGAGCATCCTACATGCACTGGTATAAAAACCTCTAAACTTCATGTGCAAAGAAGTTTGGATGCTACCTGTGTTTTCTGCTCATGAACAAACCAAAATATTGCAGCCCATTTTTTCTGCGAGGATCTATTTTCCTGCCACTGATGGACAAAGGAATTTAAGCTAGTGCTGTCAATGAGAGAAGAACGTTAATTTTGTGCCATCTCCTCCAAAATTTCTGCTTCATCCACCATCCTAAATGATCCTGTTTTTTCAGAAGTATTTTCCGCTTAAAGCCTTGTGCTGTGTAACTGTGTAGTAAATCTTGTGCAGGATATTTGTAGCTGTACCTCAGGCAAAGTTCCTGGAGTGCTGAGGTGACTTAACCTGGACTCCTGAATAGAGCAGTGTCTCATTGACAACACTGCAGTATTAGCACTTTATACGGATTAATGAGCTCCAGATTTATTTACATTCCCCAGAGTGGTGTTTTGGTTTGTTTATAGACAGCATAAGTAATGTTTGCTCCACTCTTGCAAGGCAGTTCTCACAATCCCATGGATGGAGATTTTGCAAACCTGGATGTCACAAAATCAAATAAATATTGCAGTGAGCAGGGTCAATGGCTGTACACATGATTTCTTTGTACAAGGAAAAAACTGGTGCTTCAACACTTCTGAAATTTCTATCCAAGGAGTAGTATTTATGATGCGGAAAGGGAGAAGCCTCTGCAAAATTGATACCTCCTAAAAGTACAAGGTACATTCCCATTTGAGACTGAAAAAAGAACCTACAATGCAGATTTTAAGTCACCAGCAAGTATAACTTTATATATATTCTCAGTGGTCTATTTTGTTTAGAGCTAGGATAGCCCAGAATTTCCAAGCACCATTATACTCAAGTCACAACGAGGTGATCAAAAATAGAGATATAACACTTGCATGGAAATAGTAAGTCTTTGCTTGAATCTTCTCAGACAAAAGTCAATATCCCTTGTACTATTTCTACCCTTGTGCATTATTCCTCCCAGGATGGCTAGTATCGCAGTGGCAATGCACAGCTATTACTACTTTTGTTGTTAGGAATTTTCAAGACAGATGATGGGTCTCATAACAAAATCTACACAGAGAGCTGGAGTCAATAGATCAACCAAAGATAGCCAGAGATTGCCTGTGTAAGTGGATATCTCTATTATTTTGCCTTTAACCTACTATCCTGAATTGAAAATATTGCAAAAAGGCAATAAGAACGTGTAACTTTAAAATTAATGAACAAATCGGCAAATGATTTTAATTATAGTGCATAGTAATATGTCTTAATTAAGACTAACCAAGATTTACCATTACACTCCGGCATACTAAAAGAGGAATTCCTCAAGGTGCTATCAGAGAAGAGGTTCATTTTATCATTCCAGTGGATAAGGACTTCTCATTACAAAAAATTCTTTCTTAAATACAGCAGTAAATATATACATGAAACTGTTACCGTTATTACAGCCTGTAAAGCACAATTAGTGGAAACTGACTGTCTAATAAAGAGATGTCAACTCTTTAACGAGAATTACCTTGATATAGAAAAATAGTGTTAGCAGAATAAAAACTTTAATATTTAAGCAGATTGTGCAGTGTTTGAAAAAACACAAGCAACAATCTGGCTATTAAACATTTATTCAGAAGAATCAAAAATTCACTGTGCATTGTTTCTGCTATTCAATTTCTCTTTGAATGACAATATGGATCTTGGCTCATGCAGCAAAAAACGGACTGAAATTATGTAAAATTTACAAATGGCAGGGTGCAAAAATATCAATATAAAGTGAATTTCTGGAAAAGAATTATGTCCCACAGCTATAAAATAAAAAGTACAATTTAAAGAGATGTTTTAGTTATCCACAGACACAGAGCAGTAACAATATGATACCAAATATCATTTTACAGCTTTTTCATACTGTCAGATTTCCTCTTTTTTCCCCACACGTTGTACTAACAGGAATACAAATAAATTTAGACTTGGTCTTGAGATGCAGTACCATGATGTTTTTCAATTTCTTTTGAATATAAGCTTAACACTGAATTTCCTAGGTTTAGAATACTTGCTTTGGGGACAATATTACTGTGACTATATAGTTATCTGCCTTAAATTAGACTAAAGGTGCACTTGGCAATAATGTGCTTTTAAATTATGCATAGTTCAGCTATGTAAAAACCAAGCCAGTCAAGAAAAATCATTATTTCTTAGATGAACAGTAAACAATAAACCAAAAGGAACCATTACCCTGGGATTTTTCTTGTTCTTTGAAGATGTGAAGTCTCAAACTAAATTTTGGTTGTGAATTTTCTCCCGCTGGTCCCTTCTTACTTTCGATTTTTTTCCACTTTGTGGAAAGACATTCTGGCTTCTGCCTGAAACAACAGCAGCATAAGGCAGAGAGGAAAACAGGAAACAGTAAGCTCCAGAAAATAGAGCTTACTACCTGTCAATATCCTTTCTACCTGCACTTCCCATTTTCCTGGGTATACACCTCAAGCTCTCTTCTTCTACACATTTTATTGCCCCCTCTAACACGGGTACAGATAACTCACGTATCCCAGTCTCAGGCTGTCTCCCTGTTCTCTGGCTCTAGAGAAAGGGAGCTGGGACCTAAGAAACTAATTTGGGAAACACAAGAGATGAATTAAAATCCATTTATTTGTATAAGTATGTCCATATCCCCACCATCATATCACCTCCTATAAAAGGATAAGGGATTAAATCAGTACCGTGTAATTTTACACACCTGCAGATAAAACAGAAGATTAGGTACAAGTAGGTGCAAGTAACTACAGTTTGATTTTATTATTGGGGTGGTTTTTTTGGCATTTTTTTATGGAGAGAGGAGCGGAACTGGCAGGTAAACCAAAAAAAGGACAAAAGGAAAGAAAGGAAAAAAGGAAAAAGAGGAGGTGGATTTTGATCTGAACAAATCTTTTCTTTCATTTTAAATATATCTGCAATAAACAACAAGCCAATGAAGGTCCAGAAAGCTGTCTGTAGTCCCCTTTTCTTCCCCAATACACAGGTACTGTTCCTAGTGCTAAGGTATGTACCCCGTTCAGAAGGCAGAGGTTGAAACCTCTGCTCTGATTCAGAGTGGACTGAAATCAGTGGGAACCGCCCAGCATTGCCCCTGAGGACGTGGAATCTGTCTCTCATTTTCTCACATTCAGTCACTGTTTCATTGGGTAAAACAAGAAGAGAAGGTGCTGAGACATCTCCTGCCAGTCCTTACCATCCTGCAGGTAGCACTGCTCTCTCCATACCAAACCACATGCATTTCCAACTGCAGGAAGGATCTGAAAAGGATCACGTGGTGGTGAGACCCTGATTTGGGTGTGGTGTTTGACACACAATAAGAGACTTTGGACCTTCATATCCTTGACCTTCTTTGTAAGTGAGAATAATTAGACATTTCATAAGCGAAAAGCTTTAAAAAGAAAACCAAAAGCTCAAATAATTTTCATTTGTGATTTCAGCTTGAATTGTTTGCTAAATTCAGGATAGATTTGAAACTGGATTTAGCAGTTAAAAATTAGAGAAGGAGAACAAAATGTTCCCTGGTACATCACATTGTGCAGCTCCACCTTCTCTTCAGCATTGTGAGACAAGCATGAGCGCATTTTGGGGGTGTGTCAATGCCCATGACACAGAATGATAAGCTTTAGTGGTCTTGAAATCGCCGCTTGCAGAGAGTGAAGCCAGGACCCGACAGATAGAGGCAGCGACCAGCCTGGGGGGACATCTACCAGCATGGGGCAAGCGGGAATAACTGACTGCACCTCAGCTGCTGGACCTGTAGCAAGGCATCTTGTTACTCTGTCGTCAGCCCTGGCAAGCAATTCTGGGATTTATATCAAATAGACTACGCACAGACCTTTTCTACTTTACGTACCTATTTTTCCCATATTACTCACACCCTGCAGATGTGAAGGGCTTGCTCTGCACCTTCAAGCTCACAGGCTGCCAGATAGAGCTGCTGGAGAGCATGGGAGGGCTATAATCTAGAAAACTATTCTAAAAATGGGATTAATTCTCACATGGGACTTGCAATGCTGAGTCTGCCTCCTGGAAAGAGTGGTATCCGAAGAAAATAAAATGTCAGAATCACCTTTTTGTGGGAGTAAAGAGTCTGGCCTAAAGTTTTCCGAAGTAGAAAGAGGAAATCCACTCATACAACCAAGGGTTTTCATATTAAACAACCAAGGGGCCTATACACCTAATGAACTACTGTCCATTTATTTTCATCTAGAAAACCAGAATTTGTTGCTGCTCCTCGTTCAAAAGGAAAAGATGTATTTGCTCTCATTATAAAATGAGAATATGTTTTAAATTCAAGCACTTTTCTGAGGCAGTCTAGATTTTTTTAAGGAAACTTAAGACAGCTTTGCTGTTCTCCAGGTGTACCTGGAAGTGCATTAAAGCATTGGAAAAAGTACTTTTACCAGAAAATAAAGTGGGTGTTTAAATGGCATGAAATGGAACAACATTGTTCCTTCGAAATCATAGAAAACAATTATCTGAAACTGTCTAGCATGCAATAAAAATGCTTTTCAGCACACTTTCATTTATATTGACACTGCTGAGATGTTTACGTATATCGTAGTTTGTCTTTATAGGAGGCCTCAATTATCCAGTGCCTATTGGTTCATATGTATTCTTTTGCTTCCTGAAACACCGACAAAGATAACCACCTGGGAAGTGAAAATAAATTTCAAATGCAAGATGATTTGTTTAAAGAGGTAGACATTTTTTAAATTTTGCCTCTACTTGAGTAACTGCAATTTTGAATGCAATTATTTTTCCCTGAGATCATACTTGCAGATAGGAGCTACAAGGAGCCTCTTTTAAAAGTCGTTTTGAATATGGATGAGTGAGAAGCTTTTATACAATATGTATCTGAAGGTCATTTAATTTTTTTTGGAATTAACCCATAACTCCTGGGAAATGACACTGCATTCTAAATTAACGTCAAATACCCTACAGTACTACCAAGAGAAGATTCAGCTCTGGCCATAGAGGCTGTATGGTATTATTTCATTTCAGAAACCATTTTCTGTTATAGCACAGGAAAATGGCAGGAAGAAATACTAACAGAGTAGCTATAAGTATGTAAATGGATATGGGAATGACACCAGTTAAAATGAAAACACTCCATCTGAATACTTTTTTACTAACCAGATTTTCATATTGCTAAACTAGTGAGTCTACTCAATTTGTTTAACTCACAAACTCTTGAAACTCTTGATTTTCCTTTATGTATCAAAATTATATTTACATAGAAATTTCTAATGAGCCAGGCTGCAGCTTCTGATTTTTGAGTTCTGTTTGGTTAGCTAAACATGTGTACCAGTGATGCACTGCAGTTCATTTTTTTTCTGGCTGAGAAAACTTAGAGAAAACTACATTAATCTCTGTTTCAAAATTAACAACAACAAAAGCAAACAGCTCTAAAACCCCTGCAGGGATGCATCCATCTGCTTGGGGTAAGAATAATCATGGAAAATATTGAACCAAAGCTATTTTGCAGAATCACTGTAACATGTAACAGAACAAAGGTGTAAATGAAGTAGCTCATTGAAGCCAGGTGTTTGCTGCTTCCTCTCGCAGTATGTATTCATTGCAGCTTAATATTTTTCTTGAGGTATTCTTCCTTGCAAATTCTTAACAACTTGAATTGTTTTGCAAAGGTGGATGCTGAATGATACGTTTTGAATTATTAGGAATCTCAAGGGTAGGTTAGATTGTATCTGAGATTTCATTTCACTTCATAATAATGCTGGGAGGTACCAGTGAGGACATGGGCCACTGAAGAGCTTTGTTGAGTATTTTAGAAGACTGTGACAGAAACATTAAGATTGGCATGAACAGAGACTTCAGGGGGAGATCTGGATGTGGTAGCACCAGAAGGAAGGGGAAAAGGGCCATAAGAGTGGCATGCATTGATGGCGCCCAGACCAGCAAGTCATGGACATCCCAGCACACACAGTTATTTGCAGTTTCTCAGGGTAACTAGAGATCCAGGAACAGCCTACACCCAAGACTCAAATCAGCAAGGATTCATATCTGTGTTGGAAGATTAAGAAGAGGCTGGAGCCCCTGGCTGCCCAGAGCAGGTAAAAAAGGACAGTGAAAAATCCTACGGACTCAAAAAGTAGGATGGGACAGAGAGGTAAAAAACTATCAGCACCTCCTAAAGGGCACAAAGGTCACTTCCAAGCTCAACCACACTCTACAGCCCAAGCAGGGCCCAGGCAGCATTGGAGACTTGAAGCTGTTTTCTTGTTCTCCCCATCACCCCCAAGAGACATTTGGACGTTTAGGAGAAGCAGGGCAGGAAAATAGGAGTGAAGTGAGATTTCTTTTAAAATAAAATGACATTTTCCTCCTATAAGGGTTCACATGGAGCTTGTAGCAACAGTGTAGCAGCACCATTTCCTAAAGCATAGACAAGGTGATCCTCCAGTTCGCCAGAGCAGTAAGATGAGCTCCCTCATGGAAACAACATCAACGGCACCAACTGCCATGGAAGCTGCTCATGTTTACAGGGGGAAGAGATGCGTAAAGATACTGAGTGATTACCTGAGGATCTCTCTCTCTGAGAACAACACACAGCTTTTAACATGTTGTGCTCTCCTGGAAGAAAAAGCACATAATCAGTGTCCAGCTAAGCACAGCTCAGTTAATGTAGTTCTGGACTTGCTGGGAGAACAGCTGATAGAGTGCTCTTCTCCACAGCTTCCAGGAGTTAAAGTCCCGAGAGCTCTGCTGCACTGCAGAAAAGCTGAAGAACTGCCTGCAGCCTCGCCATACTTCGTCTTTTTCTTGCTTCCCATTCAACAACCTGATTAACTTAATTTTGGATGCTAAAGAAATACCTACCTCTGTTTAGTGCATTTATTTGTCAGGTGTCATTATGGTATTCAGGCTGCTTCATCAGGAACAACTTTCTTCTACCATTTGCCTACAAAGTGCTACACTAGTTTATATCGATGGAATAGAAACACCCTTTACTTGGGGCTGGTTTGAGACTTAAGCCAAGCTGTGAGGTACATAGCGCAGTAGCAGCAAAAGAGCCCCAAGAAAGAAGATTCTTTGCCAGGCAGCCTTGGACCTACCACGCTGCCCTAAGGCGGCCGTGCTTAGAAGTGGTTTATCATCCCATGCTGCCAGTGTTGCCTGTTGCAGCAGCGGCAAACAGTGGTGCCACCAGTGACTTACTTTGGAAGGTGAGGTGACACCTCCTCCTTGCAGCCTTTCCCCTGCCACCCCCCATGGCACCTCCTCCCCTCCCATCAGCTCCCCAACCTGCCTGCTGGGGCAGCACGGACACTTACACAGCGCATCTACAAGGCAATTTAAGAGTAAACTGGTTGTTAATGAGCTTGAGTGCACTGTGTGAAGGCCCCATTTCTTTTCAATCAAAACATTTTATTCCTTCAGGGGTTCGCATTTAACATGATAGGGAGTTCAGTTACTCTGCAGCTAATAAATGCATACTACTACTCACTGTTGTACTGAAGAAATATACTTTGGTTGTTTTACATTTCAAGGCACACAGCTTGCTTAAATTCACCAGCACTTATTTCCCCAAGCCTGTTCTATATTCATTACATACTTACGTGTCCCCTGCTCTCTGCGTTATAGGGATTCTTGCCATAAAATATATTTCCTCAGGTTCCACTATCTTCAAAACACCTCAGGCATCTTCACAGAATCCATTTTATTTTCTTCCTAGTGAAGTTTATTAAAGTATCCACTGCTACAGGCTGCAGTACGTGGAATGAAGCCGTAACTCACACTTAACTACATTTTTCCAGTCATGATACTGATAGCTGAATAAATTTAAGCTCTCTTTTTGACTCTGCTGATTTTTGGACACGGTATTTCCCTTACTAACGGGGGTCATTTCTTTAATGACCATCAGTGTTCTTACAAGATAGGTGATTAAGGATCACTTTTAGCCTCTCACAATCATATAATTATTAGTGCCTGTTAGGTAGCAGCAACTGCGCTTCTGAAATACACAGTACTTTTCTATTAAATTCTCCAACACTTTACCTTAATTACTCCCATTTTGTCTATTCTGTTTTCCCATTACCTACCAATGTAGCAAAGCCAGACCTAAGATACCTGGCAACTACCATAAGGATTTCCATCCAGGGTTAATTAATCCATCACTCTGGGCATCACCTCCAAGCTACACTTCCTGCCTCTTCTGCAGTGAAAGAGCTGCGAACCAAACACCACACACGTGCCTTGTACGGGTATAGTCAGACGGGTTTGTTTCCCAAAGCTTGTGATTAACCAATCTGGATTTTGTGACCTCTTCCCGCGACTCTTTTCACGGCACCCAGGTACCACGGGGCTGTCACTCTAATTCCACTTGGCTTCTGGGTGCTAAATACCTCTGTATCAGCTTCTCCCTCTGCATTTTACCCCTTGGCCGTGCTTCAGAGGGCAGTCTGTTCAGTCTGTAATAGAGCAGGACAAGGGACAACTTGATTACCATCACAAAAATAAAATAATATTATGTTAAAGATGCTGATCTCCTAAAAGAAGAGAAAAGCATAGAAAAAAAACAATACTCAAACTAGGTGAATTTCAACCGAAATTTCTGTATGTTTTTAAACAGAAAGTGTAACTCACAGAACAAGTGATTTCGCCATCTCCAGATGCCTCCACATCAGGAGTGGATGCCTTCTGAAAGCTGGCTTTAAATCAGACTATAAGTGTGCGGCTCAGTAGGAAGCACTGGGTGAAATGCTCTGCCTTCTGCAGTGAGGAAACTAAACCAGGCTAATGGCTGCTTCTTGCTTTAAAATACTGAACCTACATAAATCATCTATAGTCCCAGCCTTTTCTTTCAGAAAAACTGACTACATTTCTGGTTATTGTGAGTCCTCCATCCTGCAAATTAGTTCTGTTTAAAACAAATAGGCAATGACAACCACAAGGAAACAAAATTACCAGTTTCTTACCTGATCGCTGATTGCAAGGACCTGGCAAAAGGAAACTGAAGAACCTGAATAACCGGAAAGGCTGAGCAATGCTTTTCCCTTGCTATATTTGAAATTATTTATCAAAATTATTTTGAAGAGAGCATTAAAATAATTAAGAAACAGAAGGGAAATGAAGGACATAGTCCAATCACCCCAAATTGTGCTTTTGCTTTATTTCTGTTTTCTGTTATTTGTATTGATTACAATTTTTGTTAATGCAAGACAGCAGTTGCTAGGACACTTCTTGAAGACTGTTCAAGGGATCTTCTAATTTCTGTTTACAAGGACAGAAAATTGAAACAAATGAAATATGATTTCTGTGAGAGACAGTCTGGATAGAAATAAACACATATAGTATTCCCTGTACCTATGTGACTCGGTTACATTACAAGATACAGAGAAAAGAGACCCATAATGCAAGGAAATAAGAAACAGAAGTGAAAGGGGAAAAAAGGAAAAGAAATAACCTCAAAATCTGATATTATTTCATGCCTGCCATCAGTTTATTTAGCTTTGCAAATTACAATTTTGGCCTGATTATTAACTATCCCGAACAACTTGAAATGTGTGTCATCTTTTTTCTGTAGTTGTACAAACTGCCAATGAATCAAAAAACTATGTCAAGGCAAATCACTGCATTTGTATTAAGCATTTTATTTCACTTTCTTTAGTCCAAATAACTTTGGCGTATACTGACAGCCAATATTGAAACATGCAATATAAATTTAATTTACAGTCTCTTGCATTTCTAATGCATGGGAAATTTTAAACAGAGTGCAACATTTTTAAATATTTATAAAACCTCAAAAGATTGTAAAGTTATTGAATATTATAATTTGCTTCATACATAAACATGACTTAGTAAAAAGATAGGGGAAAAAAAAGTAAAAGAGTACTACCTCATGGCTTTATTACTAAAGGTTGTCTGAAAGCAGTTTTAGTATTAAACAAATAGTTTAATATTTTAGCAGAGTTTAGCAGAAAGGCACCTGGAAGTTCGCAGAGTGGAGGACGTGTGGGCAATAAAGGATCTACACACGCAGGCTGTTAGCAGGGCCTCTGAGTTACAGCTCAGACTCACAGCCAACAGCTGGGTGGCTGAGGGTCTCCTGATGAGGAGGAGGGAGCTCTGGGCGTCCACTCTTCAGAGAGCAGTGATCTGGGACATGAAGTTGCACCTCAAGGGCTGCTCGTTACCAAAAGCAGGGCAACTAATGTGGCCATGTTTCGCTCGTGCCCTACAAACCAAACCGCTCCTGATTGTCTGTCTGGAACAGCACTAGAGATCTCCTCAGACAGAGGGAGTTAGGATGATGGGTGGATGCCCGTGGCTGCCTTCCTTGGCTCTGACTAACTTCTCTCTGAGCTTTGCCAAGTGGTGTTAAAAAGGTCAGCCTTCAACCTGATCTGATATATATTGTATAGCTCTATATCAGCTGTGCTATTTGCAGCTTCTAGTTGTAATCACAGCCCTGGAGTGGGTATGATGCCTTGTTTTCTTCATCTGACTTGAGTTATAGAGATATTTCTGTACAAGAATCTGCATGTGTATGTAGTTAATGACATCTGGATAGTTTTGCCATGAAACCACCTTTAAGCATCTTGCTTCTAACTGCCTGGTGAAGACATGCTTCTGCTGAGGTGGGCTCTTTGATAAATGGCGGTGGCATTTGATGTCAGCAGACTGCTGGGATGCTTTGCATCAGTACTCAAAGTAGACAAAAAAAAGTCAAGCTAAAGAATAGGAAACTGCAGTAAAACACATGCGTAGGGAGATTTTGCTTTTTCTTCCCCTAAGAGGCAAGGTAAGAATGGGTACTGGTGGAAATGGGCACTCTCCTTGGGAGCCAATAGTGCTGTGATCTCAGGAGCAGATCTGAGGTCCAGGGGAAATGTTAAAGGCGAAGGATACCATGTTTTTTGTTATCCCTTCATGCTAGGATCTGCAAACAGCAAGATTTTGTACCCTAAACAGTACACTCTTAGGGAAAATAAGCTATTTTGATTTTGAGTACCTCCAGAATCTGAGCCTAGTCAAATCACACAGGCTGGTTACGTTTTTTTGACTGGGTAGTAGAGGCACTGACACAATTCCAAGTTTTAAGTACACTCACTGAATCATTAATTTGAGTAGTAAGACCATTTTTTCCAGTTTTAGGGTGACTTTGTCAGGGAAATGTTGGAGAAGCAGGCTACCTAACATCCTGTTGATCTTTTCAATGGAAAGCAATTCTCATTTCCTTTAAATCTTTTGGAAGAGCTAAATGGCAATTCCCCTGGCTCCCTTCTTTGAGAGATGAGAGGCAGATTGTGAGACTAAGGGGGAAATGACATCTCCGTGCAGCCTAATACGAATGGGAAGAGGAGTAGAGTATGTTTGGATCCATTTTCAGCATCTAAAGCACAGGCTAAACTCAGTGAATAGATGTCAGTATAGACCAGCGCGATACTCATGCATCCCACTAAGATCTGATAATTTGCCTGGTTCCTACGCTCAGTCTAATGCTGTGTGATTTCAGGCGCTGGTGAAAAACAACAACAAAAATAGCCCAAACCTAAGAGTTCACACTTTTACTCTTATTTAGCAATAATAACACAAGAGTGACTGCACTGAGTCAGATCAATGATGCATCTAGCCCAGGACCCAACAGTAAATATCACCTTAACTATAGAAAACCAGAGCAGGAGTACAACTATAAACTCTTTATGTACTGGGGTACTGAAATGAAATTTCAGCAAAAAGAGTGGTGAAAGATTGTTCAAACTTCTGTTCTGCATCTCTTCTTAAAGTACAATGTCAACAATGTGCAAGCACAGTGAGGGCATAACCAGGAAACCCAAGTGCAATATGTGCTTAGGAAATGGATTGAAACAGATGCAAGAAATAGGCCTTTAAACAGGGATAAAAAACAAATTGGTGCTCTTTTCCCCAAAAAAGCCAATAACACCCCCCCCTCCCCCCAAACAGGTAAAGTCATTTCATTTATATAATAAATCCAGAGGACAATTGAGATTTCTTAAGACTAGCATTCCCATCAATATTATACTCACAGGACGTGAGTTGCATAGACTTCTTGCCAAAATGAACAGCAAGAGAAGAAGAAAAGTGTTCAGAGCCTGTTTTGTCCTCCATGAGAAAATTATTAATTGTTTTATTCAGCTCTTAAATTACCTAATACTGTTAAATATGATTAAGAATACACAAGATATTGCATTACCCAGGAACGTGTCTCAGGATGAAGAGGAAGAAAGGGGAGAGGCACTTGGAACTATGTTTTTCCTTTAGCAGACCTTGTTGTAGTTCAATTACAACTGGGAATCCCATGTTTTATAACGTTACTTGCGGGCTGAGAAGAAAAATAGTACAAGGCAAGGTTGTGATTACCACTACTCCATTAGAGAGCTGCAGCATCGGTAACACGTTGCCTGACTGGGCCCAGGGCAACAGCAAAATAATTAACCATTTTGTTCAAAACAAGGGCATGGCCGATGCAGGCTGGGGTTAGGATGGTTAGGAATGAAATGCTCAAAATCACTCCAGGGAAGCTCTGGATGCCAGAGTTTCCATCTTATCCAGGAAGGCTTTAGGGAATTTGTTAAGGTTTTGTTAACTTTAATTACAACGCCTAGAAAAATAAAGGCAAGCCTATATTTTAGTTTGTCCCAGCAGTTGTATGGCAACTTACCCAGCAGTTCTGTAAAAAGTCAGCTAAAAAAACTGAAATGCTGCTGCCAGTCTAATGTGTTTAGAGATTTTAGCTGCAAGTGAAAAAACATGATACAAACCATTAAATGAGCAGTGGAGTTTGGCTCACAGAATTAAAAGGGAAACTCATCATCTGGCATAACATTTACAGGAGGACATAGATAACAATGTGCCTTCCTTCATATCCTTTACCACCATATCATTGATCTCTTCCAAAAATACAGAACAATATGAATCTTTTACAATATCATCGCTGTGGCTCCTTGTTCAGTGGTAATCCAACATGAAGTTTGTGAAGAGAAGGCAATATATGACCTGAAGCAGTCTTGTGCTTTGCTATTTTTATCAGTCTTCATGAACAGATCTTTTAAACTTCAGCAATGGGAAGTATCACTCAGCTACACAATTTATTGCTCAACGAATATAAATGACATAGATGAACACAATGCAGTATTCAAAACCGTTATATCTTAAAGAGGAATCAATATATTTGTCCACAATATAAAATTATTTTGGAATGATCCAAAATAAAGAGAAAAATGGACTACGTCTGGAAAGCAGGGGCAGAGACTGTACCACACTATATTCCAACTGGCCAGGAAAATGGTAGATTATACTATGATAAGATTTAAAATATATGCAAGATATTCAGACATACTTCCGTAGACTCACCTTTTTTTTTTATATACAATTCTCTCACAATTATTTAAAAAATACATAATGCTTATTTGAAAAATACTTGATAAAGAAGAAGATGCAATAGGAGACCACTGCCTTATGATAAGAGCTATCACATATGAGAGAAAGACACTTCACAGACTAGAAAATCAAGAACCTAAAACCATGAACAAGCCTCCGGTTAAATAACTTTATTTGCATTTATAATAATTTCTCCATCATTTGCTCCATCTGTCCATGGGACAGGATTTTTGGCTTGTCCATATGGAGTATAACAACACAGAGATATTTGTTAAAAAATAATTGGGGGAAATCAAGTTTGCTTTAATAAAATAAAAACTTTGAATTTATAAAGTTCGCTGGACTATAAATACAAACTATCTCACACATTATTCGGTCTCTGAAGTTGCTGCAAGGCCTATTTCTGCAGAGTGCCATGGCATTCCAGAGTAATCTAAACAACTGCAGTGAGTGCAGCAGTTCTCAGGTTACCTTGACAAGAACCTCTGTTTTTTCCTGCCAAGAAAAACCTCAGTTGCGAGGGCTGTGTGGTTTGGCACTGTACACTGATGGGCAGCAACATGAAGCCAGCAATGCATTTGTTTTGGAAAAACAAGGTATTTCCTGGGACATGTGAACTCAGAAAACACATTTGTTATGAGCCCTGGCTTTCCATCGATAGCAGATGAGCAGCATCTCACCGCTGCAGACCTTCTAGCCAAGGCAAAGGTGACTTTTAAGCAACTTGGTGCCTTGTACAGTTTGTGTGGTGTTTGGGTGCCTTGACGCTGCAAGAATTGGTCAGAGATTTCTTGCAGTTTGAGCAGATCAGTTTGGCTACAAAGTCTCTAAAGCTGCTTTCTCTTCACACCGATCCATTCCCTTTTTAAAACATGATGCCTCGGGAGACGTGCAAGCTTATATTTGGAGTCTTTTCCATACTTCCTCCAGCAGAACGGACTATTTTCAGTTCCTTTTGCATCTTTCTTTCTCATCTCTCTCCAATCTTTCCCTCTGAAGGTTTTGTAGGCATATATAACTACAGAAGGAGAAGTCATCAGCTGATTTTTTTTTTAGGAAGACTGAAGCCATCCACAAACCAATACTGATAAAGTTTATGATTTTTCAGTTATTCCCCTTACTGGTCATTCAAATTTTCCTTTCAAACAGGTACTTGGCTGTGGCCTGATAAAGTCTCCTGGGCTTCTGGAGCACTATGGTGCCTCTATCATTGGCAGAAATGCCCTTCAGGGCTTCCTCACTGTGTTTCTTCCCCACCCTTCCACATCTTTAAACAGAGCAACTAGTTAACATCAGATGAGAATGTGCTATGGTCTGGTTTGACTTTTTGGAAAACAGCTAGTAATTCCAGTCTTTCCTGCCTAGCAATCAGCAGAGACAGTCGTACAAGCACTTCTTCAATTAGATGCAAGTACAAGATCAAAAGTTAAAAGTCCACTGAAAAAAATGACTACGAGAGCAGACTTCAGAATGATAATCCTTATGCTGAAGTATGTAATGCTGCTGAAATATGTATTCAAAGACCATTCCTGCATAAGAACAATACCTACTCAAACTTCCAGGCTAGAAAATGAATTGGACAAGATTTTTATATCGGGCACTAACAATTCTTTTTTGGTTTTTTTTTTTTGCTTTTATCTCTTAAGTAGCCTATACTGGCTATCACTGTCATTAAAAACACACATTTAAAAAAACCCCTTAAGCCACTGTTTCTAGTTACCCTCCTTGAAGATGTACTAGCTAGTAACATGGGAGCTTTCATCATATATCAATTAGTTAGTGAAAGAGAACTACTGCACTTGCTAATTTACTGTTTTCATTAAATGGAGCTGAACAGCATTAACACTGATGAGCCTAATGAAATGAATATTACATCTCAGTGGATACTCTGACTCAAAGGCAGAAAAGTACCTGCAGCTACGGGAATTTTCCATACTGAATTTTGAAAGAAAAACAGATCATACAGCTCATGTATTCACACACACAAATTTGCAGAAAATTTCCATTAAAAAAATATTTAATTTCTTAAAAGAATTTATGTTTGTGAGAGATAAAATTTGCTTTACTGAACAGAAAAAAAAAAAAAAAGAAATCTGTGTTTCTGCTAAATTTTTCACTGACTGCTTCTATTGCTTGTTCCAGAGCTTCACAGTCATGGGCCTTCGAGTGCCTCTGTTCCCACTGCCCCTGGCTGTCAGGCTGCCTGTTACGCAGCCATCCACAGGAACAGAAAATAATGTCACAAGACATGAAAACTGTATGAACTTCCCAGTGAAGGGAAACAGGAAGGACAAATACACTTCTCTCTGGTTATCATCACTTTTGCTTCCAGCATGCGTGAATTAAAGGACTTGAGAGCTTCAACTGGTATTTGAGACTTGCATACTTCTGACCCAAATGGTGAATCCCCAGTGCTGCAGACTCACCTTATGGGCTCCTGAAGGCCAATGGCTGTCTGAATAATTCAACAATAAGGAATTTCTTCAACCTTTATTACTTACTCAAAATTCAAATTATTGAAATTTATTTTCTTTTGTCACTTTAAAAGGTAGAGTGATATCAGCTGGAAATATATGCTGATAAGATAAATGGTACCCGACTCCTTCTTACAAGAAAATTTAGCCTTACAAGAAAATTTGAGTCAAGTGAGCAAGACAGGGAGGGAAAGAGTGTTAAAAGAGGAAGAAAAGCTAAGAAAAAACTCCCCATTGCCTAAAAATCAAGAGGCAAGAGGAGACAGGGAAGAATTGAATACCAAAGAGGATGGAGTGGGTCCCCAGCTAGATTTGGAGTAAGACATGATTCTTAATGGCACATGAGAAATTCCAAGTAGCCATGAAAAAATGCAGACCCCTTATCCTGAAGGCAAAGGTCAGATGGAGCAGCTTTGCTTAAAAGTACCAAAATACAGACCAGGGAAAAGTGTAAGAATTCAAGCTTTTACTTATGGCCAATTCTTGCCTATCAGTGACTTCCATAGAGGCATGATTCAGACCATTTCTGACCTATCTGAGGCATGTGCTGGAAGCTGTCAGGGCTGCACATCATCACCAGTGTCTCTCTTTATCTGCTTGAAGAAGATCTGCAGAGGAGTCTGTATGAGAGACAGCATCTCTGCTTCTTAACTCATGTAAATTAGTATAGCTTCATTATCTTCATAGAGCTGTGACAAATGTATATCAGCTGAAGATCTGGCTTATTCTGCCTCGTTCTGCTTCAAGCAAACACACTGTTTATCGCCATTTTAATGCAAAACACCCTATTAAAGCCTTCATTTTGACACAAGTGGGCTGCATAAGTAGAGAGTGAAAGCTGATAAGGTTCCCAAGAGTTGGCAACAAGATCCTCAACTAATGAGTACAAAATCTGAATCACGGTCCTGCTCTTCTGATGATGAGTATTTGTAGTCATTGATGTCAGGTCTCAGAGAGGGGCTGGTTTGGGTAGGAGGTGTTATGTTGCAGAAAGGACTTACAGACGGTGAGCCCATTTCCAACTCTACACACGAAGAGACTGAAGCATTTATGTGAAAGCTTTGACCTGGACTGACATGAGCTGCAGAGCTGCCCCTGTTTAATACGGTGCTGTTCATCGCTGTGTAGCCACCGTATCAACTCATCCTTCTCCTGACCTGCACGCCTCTTCTGGAAAAGCAGGATGCCTTGCCACAAGCCAAGATAAGAGGGTGGGCTTGGGCAACATGCTCCTAAGTGGGGCCCATGTGGCCTCATGGCAACCATTAGAAACCTTCAAACTGATAATACAACACATAAAGCTGAGTCCCCTGGAAATCCAATGAGAAGAGCTGTGTGGTAAGAGGTTAATTTGCCCACACACCATATACAACACACAGATATTCCATCCCGCATTCAGTGTTTTGTTGTAGGGGCCAGGCTGGGCTGTTACTCACTGAACTAACATGCCAGGTGCCCTGGGTAAACCACCAAACATTGCCTTACATTTTCAGATTCCTTTCAAACCTGGGCTCCAAATCCTCCTCACTTGTGAAGGAAGGACTCCCTAAATTCTGCTCTCAGAATGGTTCTCAGCTCTTTCTGCTTGGGAGAGGCAATCTGCCGCACTGACAGTTCACCTTGCAGTCCCTCCTGGGCATGAGTAAATATTTGCTGAGCCTACAGCACCATCACAGTAATTGCCTCCATGGGCATGGTGAAGAAAAAGCAGATCTAAGAGACAGGCTCCCTCCTTTCCAGTTTCAACAAACATTTGTTGTCCAGTGTGTTGTTCAATGTGAAAAATATGGAAATAGCAGGAGTCACTTTAGGTTTACATGTTCTTTTGGCAGTGTCAGGGAATGTATTCCCAATAGAGCACAAGTAATGTTCAGCTTGCTTAGGTAGTCCTAAATGCTTGGTGCAGCCCCTCTTGTTGGGTCTGCCTTAACCCCTAACGTGAGAACCAGCAAAGCACAGGAGGCAACCAGCTCTCTCCCATCGCAGAAAGCCAGGCGGTGATTGCTAATACAGTGCTGACACTGACTGAAGACTGAGTAAGGTTTCAGATGAGTTAAGTCTATGTTAGCATTTCAAGCATCCCACACCATAGAAGGATCCAGGAATCCTGCAAAAATGACACCCCCCAGTTGATTTTTTTTCAGCTATTTTTGAACTCCCTCCCTTTCCTTATCACCATTTTAAAGGCCAATTTCTTCCTTAACATGTAAAAGAGTATTTGCAAAGGTCTCATATCTATGTCCTATATACGAAAACAGACAGTAGTTTGCATGACTGATTCAGAGGTTGCTGCCATCTGCAATATTCCAAATACCATGTCTCATTTCAGAAGAGACATAAGAAGAGAGTCATAAATATGTGACTAAGTGATATGAGAAATTTGACACCTAAGGAGTAGCATTTTCTGCATGATCTCAAACTCGATAGAAATAAAGGACATATTCTTAGAGCTAAAAGAGATTAATTTCAGCATGCTACAGAAATGAGGCCTATTGAAATTTATGTGAGAGAAAATTACAAACAAATTCCACACGTGGACAAAATAAGTACATACTACAGGCATTAGCAATGATCTAAAATTAGTCTGGAACCTAACTGAATTAGAACTGGAACCAGAAAATACTTCCAGTAGAACAAAAATATTTTTGAGGTAGCCAGTGTGTTCAATAGGAGCCTTCCTTACAAGAAAGTAGATTAGTAGCAAAAATGCAGGAGATATTTTCACCACAAATCTTTGTAAACAGAAGAAAACAATAACTTGCTGTCCCTTAGCAAAAGGGAATCTTACTAGATAGAGGATTATCCTCAAATCTGTTGGAATACAGAATTCTCTGTTTTGACCCCTCAAAATCGACGACAGTATGTCATTAAGAATATATCTGGATTTACCGAAGAAACCAAAACAACAACAACAAAGCAGAAATAACAGTGAACACAGCCAATATACATATATATTTGATTTTCTTATTCAAAAACACCATCTGTAAAAGTCTCATCCACAAAAATGAAAGAGTGGTTTAAAAAGTGTTTTCTTCCCTATATTGCATCAACATCTGAACTTCATAAGGAGGTGGGTCAAACTGAATAACAAGTTAAATTTTACAGCAGGAACACAAAGTATAAACAGAAACAAAGCTAATGATGTGTGCCTATATTATATCATCTCTTGCGCTCTGGTCTTGTTCAGAAGAGCCTGGAGAAGTATGACTGAATGGGAACTCAAATGGGCACCTCTCTGTCCTACGGTTACTCTGGAGATGATGCTTTTCCAGCCTGTTCAGAAATATTTCCACTCAGTGAGACCTGCAGCCCGTCAGGCAGCTTGTTCCAGTGGTTCACTACGTCCATAGTCTGTTCACCACCTTGGGCTCAGAGAACATATTATTCTCTTTCTCGAAGCAGCCTCACATACTTGGAGACCATTATCACATGTCCTGCAGTCCTTCCCTTCTTGGACTAAACAGTCTTCAGTTCTTCTGATCTGTCCTTACAGACACATTTGCTAAATTTCTTAGTATTCCTAGTGCTCTTCTTTGAACACTGGTTAGTCCAAATCTTTCATGGAAATGCTGCTGAAAACCTGACGGAAGACTGCAGCAGGTGACTTGACATTATTAAGCAGAACCAAAGGACTATTTCGCATGCTGGTTGTACTTGTAGATCATATGTCACAAAATGGTATTTCCCTTTTTTCAGTGCCATGGGCAGCTCAAAATCCATTATAATGCTTATATACTCCCTGGAGAACTGCTCTGTAGAATAGAATAAAATATTTCAGTTGGAAGTGACCTACAATGATCATCTAGTCCAACTGCCTGACCAATTCATGGCTGATCAAAAATTAAAGCATGTTATTAAGGGCATTGTCCAAATGCCTCAAACATTGACAGGCTTGGGGCATCAACCACCTCTCTAGGAAGTCTGTTCCAGTGCTTGACTGGATCAAACACTGATTTTACTGATCCTCTCGGTAAAAAAACACGTTCTAATGTCCAGTCTAAACCCTCCCTGATGCAGCTTTGTATCATTTCCACGTGTCTATCACTGGATACCAGGAAGAAGAGCTCAGCACCTCCCTCTCCACTTCCCCTCCTCAGGAAGCTGTAGAGAGCAATGAGGTTGCCCCTCAGCCTCCTTTTCTCCAAACTAGAGAAGCCCAAAGTCCTTGGCTGCTCCTCATAGGACATTCCTTCCAGTCCTTTCACCAGCTTTGTTGCCCTCCTCTGGATGTATTTAAGAACCTTCACATCCTTCTTAAATTGTGGGGCTCAGAATTGCACACAGTATTCAAGGTGAGGCCAGAGTAACGCTGAGTACAGTGGGGTAATCACCTCTTTTGACTGGCAGATCTTATTGTGTTTGATGCACGCCAGGATGCGGTTTGCCCTCTAGGCTGCCAGGGCACACTGCTGACTCATATAGAGCCTGCTGATGACCAGCACCCCCAGGTCCCTGTCTGCAGGGCTACCCTCCAGCCATTCCTCTCCAGATTTATTCTTGTGTCTCCAGGTGCAGAACCCAGCATATGTTCTTGTTAAATTTCATGCCATTAATGACAACTTTGCAGTTGTCCCTGTTGAATCTCCATCTTCAACTTTTATCTGCCTTGAAGCATAACTGTAGTATTTCTGTCTCTTTTAGTATAAGCACCCTATCTATTCCTTCACCCAGACCACTAGTGAAAAGAAAACAGACTAGAATAGAGTGAAGATAAAACTCTGCAGAGCTGCATAAAGATATCTTCCCCTTTTGACAAAAAACTGCTGAAAAGCATTTCTTGAGCATGATTTTGCTTGCAGGTTAGGGTTCTTTCATCTAAACTATGATTCTGTAGCTGGCTTGTGAATATCATGTTAAACATTGTGAAAAGCCTTACTAAGAACCAAAGTATAAAATATTCATGGCTCCCACTCTACCCACAAATGCCATATCCCACTGTAAAGAGAGTTACTTGGATTTACAAAGAACAAGTTATATGAGAAGAGAGTTGGTGGCACTTCATCTCATTATAGTTTTCCAGTAACTTATTAACAGAGTTAATTCCAGAGTTATTCCAGAGTTCTTCTGGGTTTTAAAGTTATGCTGAGTGGTGCATAACTCCCTTGCTTCTTTTCTCACCCTTGTTCCCCCTAAAGAAAGGGGTGAAAGCAACGATGATGATGTCAATTTATGGCACTTCATCCATCCTTCATGAATTCCCAGAAGTGGCTACTGCTTGCTCTGAGACCTTTTTAGCCAGTGCTTTTTCTGTCAAAGAACGAAGTTCATCATGTCTGGAAAAGCTAAAAATATCTTACTTATCTAAGTATCTTATTTACCTCTAACCGAGGCAGAGGTTTTATTGCTGGTGTTAACTTTGCTAATCTCTCCTTCTTGCTGACTTCTCTCCTGAAGATTGAAAGAAAACACTGCCTACCTTGCTTAACATTTAATTAAAAAAAATGAACCTTCCACAACACTATAAAATGTAAAATGTAGTAATGGCAAATTTTTCCTGAAGTTCAATTAGAAATTCAGTTTATGCTCATAATTGTAAATGGTTCAGGCTTACAGTGGAGTGTATAATTGTCTATTTTATTTCCTTTAAATCCTGGTTAACCTCTTGCTGCTTCTAAATTAGAGTAAAAGCAGAGACATGTTGAGTGAGAGTAACCTCAGAATATCAATATAAATTGACTGAAATACGTTGCTGAGAATGCAACTTGTATGTTGAAATCAACTCTTCAGTTGTGATATAGAACTTGAAAGTAGGAGATTAATTCAATAATGGTCATGAACTTTCATCTTCTTAAACTGTTATTAAATATACTATTATTAAATATTATGTAAATCATTATTAATTATACCCAGCACTGAAAATACTGCTGTGTAGATACTATCTCAGTGGCAATGAACATAGGAAAGACAAAATGATGGCTTTTCTCACCATGATTGCACTGGAAAAGGGGAACTTTTACACCTTTTGACGAGTAGAAAGTTATTAAACCTGAGGGGCTCTAGATAAAACAAGTTTTTGATATGGCAACTCCTAAAAGGCAATTTGCACTTGATCTGACTTACATATTAAATAAATACAGTGGATGTTTAACTCAAAGAGCAATTGCTTTTTTAAGTCTTATTTTTGAAAGAACTAGCACTCCCAGAACTAAACTAAAATGCACTTTTAGAACTATGCAAGTTGAAAATGCCATTATGATTAATATTTTAGGCCATGGTACCCTCCTTCCCTATTTTTTACCAAGATCCTTGCTTGTGGGTCCAGAGGAAAAGTTTAACTCAATTGCTGGGACACTATTTTAGCCTTAATTCATAAAGGCATTTACACATACTCAATTCTCAAGTAAATCAATGAGGATTGAGTGTTTTGGTTCAGGATAGGTCTATGTTCACTTCCTTTCCTGAGTCACTTTCAGCTTTCAATAATAAAAGAACCCTAGAAGTAATTATTTCATTTTCAAAAGAAACAGAGAAAACAGGCTACAGCTGTAGAAACACTTAATTTTTTTCTCTGAAAATTTGGGGTGATTACAGTTAGCAGTAGCCGAAATGGTGTAAAACAGTTGAGGGGGAGAGAGAAAGAGAGAGAGCAGTTCTTGTTGCTCGCTCTTTGAGGTGTGATACAAACCGGTGATGGATGAGTTGCTGCCGTTATGCTCTTTAAGAGGTATCAGGTGTGAGGACTGCGGGACTGCAGAGTGCTCTGCATCCATCTGGATGGGAATCAGCTACCAAACAAATACTGTCCCCAGAAAACAAACAAAACGCTCCCCTGAAACATTCCATTAGTCCTTCACTTAATACGTCAAGAGGGAAAGACAATAAGGCATGACAAAGTGCAGCACTTTAAGGAGAGTTACAGTAGGAGGTGATATTGACAGTCAAGGTTAAGAAAGTAGAGTACAAACTTTTAAGGACACTTCACCTATTCATTGAAGCTGGAAGGCTGGGGCTGCTCTACTTGCAGCTCTTGTCAAAGCTTACACCGACTGCAGTGAGCTCAGAATTGGAGTTGAAGGCCCCATTTGAGGAAAGCACTCAGGCAAATCCTTAAGTGTTTTGTTGATGAGGGCTAGACTGAAGGATGTGCTTAATGTGCAGGTGCCAGTGCTCATAGAAACGAAATTGAAAATGCATATTCCACAAGGACTGCAGTGCAAAGTTTCACATTTGCTTTCTGACAGCAGTTCTGCTGGTAGAACCTTCCTGCACTCAACTACAGAAAGGCAGCGCAAGCAGCGGTGTGATGGTGACGGGAACAATGGTGTATCATTTAAATAAATACATAAAGCTACTTATCATCTGCTGTGCCTGCAACCCGAATTGTGAGATATTCAATGGAATACTGGCATCATGTGGCAGGATGAAAATGCTATAAATTGACTTATCCTTTTTTATCCTTGGACTAATACAGAGCATTCTGTATGGCAAGAAAGTAATCCTTGTCTTCAATTTTTGAACGAACTTTGATCCGAGGTCATCGGGGACACGAGAGACCTAGAAGGAATATGAATATTAACTATGCCCTAAAAGAACAAAAGCATGTGGCCCACCTTAATATATGTAAGGCTGTTTTAGATTCCTTCCCTTACATATGACATGAATTGATCCAAGGGCACAACCAAGGAGATGTGCCCTTAGGATACTTAATGTGCACGGACAACAAGAGTAAGCAGCTTCCGCCTCCTTAATAATGTAACATTCAAACTAGGGCTTCTAAATAGCCACTTCTCAGTAGCCATTGGCTAGAACACAGAAAGGGTCCAGGGAGCTGCAGCCATGGGAATGTTCTCACTGCTGTTTGAATACTTTCATCACCGTGCTGCAGTTAGTCACCTGACTGTCTCCTCGCTTCTCTTCTCTCTTACACACACACACACACGCAGAGTGAATCTTGCTTTCAGCACTGGCCCAGCTTCAACAAGAGAGGTGCTCTCACCCAAAAGCTGGCACTGCTCAGGGTGTTAAGCCACACTCCCAGAAAGAGGGAATTGTCTAGGACTGAAAAAGTAAAATCAAATGGAGTCTGACCTTATCCATGGTAAGGATTCCGGCCATTAGTTTGTTATATAAAATACTGGCATCACAGTCCAGTACCATGTATGGGAAAACTGAAAAGGACTTTTGTAATGGAAATGCAGGATTAAAAGGCAATTTTTAGACTTCACATTTGCAATATGAAGCTTTTACAACTAAGTACCAGGATTATCAAGTTTCTTGAAGGAATTACTTTCAAGAAAGCAGCTGCCAGTAGAAGAAATCTAATTGGATTAGCTTGGAAGATACATGATGCCTTTCTACACCTTAAGGGCAGTACAAGTGTTTTGAATTCATATTTTTTGTACCCATTAACTTATCTTAGATCAAAAAGTCAGCTAGTAATATGCCCTTGGTGCTATGTAATCATTTCTGTGTCTTTCTACTGTTAGATATGATGCTATACTTAGAAAAAATACATTACATACCCTACTGACGCTATAAACCTGGTTAGCCCTGATAAGAGGTATTATTGTTTCCTTTTTTGTCTTGGAAAGAATGAAAAGCCATTTTGTATTTCACATTTACTTCGAAACTTGAAAATATCTACCAGTTCAGAAAGAAATACATTCACTCTGTCTATCTTCCTTAGACCTGTGATGAGGTGATAAGGCAGAGACATACAAGTTAATACATTATTTGATTGCAATTAAGCCAGCATCAGTTCTTCAGCACTTTTGTTTAGTGAGAGTACAGCTTCAACTTTCACAGCATGATGACAGTAAGGCAGTGATATAAACTCCCAGCAACTTACCTTTCAAGGATTACCTATGAGAAACTAAGCTGAGGCAAAATGTCAGTATATAGTTTCAAATTTCATCTCTCAAATTTGCGTTAGGTATGGTTCTATTATTTCTACAGCTCAGTAGATTGTTGCTGCAATCCCCAGGGAGCAAACATGACAAATTACACCGTATTACACAGCAGTGCTGCTGAGCTAAAGATATATGAATAATAAGGGTGCAAAATAAAGTTGCCGAAGAGGTGGGGACTGCTTAGTTGTCACCATGTTATCAGTCTCCTACATAACAAATATAAATAGACCTCAAGAAAGCATGCCTTAGTGCCCCTTATGGGAGGATTTTTTCTTTCTTCCCCTGCATTTTGTGATCTGATGAGATAAATTCAAGTCATCTGAGTTAGAGGTGAAGCAGACGTGTTAGGGGCCGACAGGCTCTTTCTTGCATTCCCAGGAAATGTATCATCACAACATCCAATCTTACCTCTTCCAAACAACAGGTTTTTCAATCCTTGCTTTCCCATATAAAGACAATTCCAGTTCCATGGAAAGGTTTTAAAAGCCATAAGTACAACAAAACCTGTGTGTGAAACTCCATTACCCTACAAAACTGAACAGCTCTGAGATGGACTGTTGGCTGCAGTTACTATATTGAATCAAGCTAGTCTCATCTGAGAAAATGAGGACAAATACTGCCAAGAAAAAGGAAATGGGTAACTGTGCTTTCGCTGTCTAAAACAAAGCAACACAGCTGGGGGATGAGGTACAACAGAAAAGTGCTAAAGGTGGCTATAAAACAAGAGTTCAAAAAGATACATCTTCAACAACCTCAAGGACCTTCAAAAGAAGATATGAAAGACAGAAAATCAAATTAGATGCTTATTTTTGTTTTTATCCAAGCCGTCAGCAGCCTGCCTGAATGAACTTGTCCAGGGAACTGCTGCAGTAAGTTCAGGTTTGGCTCAGCCGCTACTGTCACCAGCACTAATTACAGGGAAGTTCATTTTGCTCCTACTCAGCAAAACCACAATGAAGTGTAGTCTAAGACATGTCTCCACAACTGCAGCCACTAGTGTTTTGCCGCAGTTAAATTAACAGTGTGCTATAGCAGCTCGGAGCTGTAAGATGCCTTTAGCACTATAAGTTTCTGATTAGACGGTCATGGATGATTAGCAAGGGCGAAGTCTAAAATATCAGACAGGGAAGGCAGAGCAAAGACAGTTCCTCGGGAGATGTATTTTGTCCTTTTGTGTTAATAATGATAACCTCAGTATCTACACACCCAGTTTATCTCTACAGCTTTTATCAAACCTTTAATCTCAGCACTTTTCACTTCCCAGCCTAAACTGTACTTCTTCCCCTGTGGAAGGTCAAATGAGGACAAGGATGCTGCAGGGGAGCTACTTAATTTGCTTATAGTAGTGTCCTCAAAGCCATCATTTGAGAAACAGCCTGGTTCTTTATGTGCCAAAAGTAGTTATTTGCCCCTTTTTGGAGCATCTGGATATGGGCCAAAGATTTGTAGAGATTCTGCTATAAGGTGGCACAGCTCTGTGGGCTGTCATCAGAAGAGGAGCTTCCTGCAGCTGCTAACACACCCATTTGCAACAAAAAATTGTCCTTGCTTTCAGCTAAATCATACACCATTGTACTCTGGGAGTAAAGACAAGCCTGATGGACTTGTGTCGAAGAAGAAAAACAAGAAGAAAAAATGGAAGGGATACTTGTAGAGGATGATTAAACTTGTTTTTCTTCCAAACTCAAGAAAATAAGACAAAGTTATCTTTTTGATAAAGCTAGATCAAGGGACAACTCAGAGACTTCTCCCTGCTCAGCCTGCACCGGCACACTGAGCTCTGGGCTGACTTAACCAGGGCTGCGGGAGACAGGGATGGAGCTTGGCTGCTGTTCACACAGCGGGATGCAGCTGCCTGTGCTGCTAACCCCACTGCATGAATCCTTGTTGTGCACTGGGATGCTCTTCGTACCCGAGTTTCAGAGCAAAAACATTTGAGATTGCATAAGCCTGGAAACAATGGTGCTGTAAATTAAAAAAATGGTTCAGAAATTAATTTCTTCATGTGGGAAATGACCTTTTTTGTTTAAAGTATGTACTGTCTTTAGAAATATGTTGCTTCTACTGTAACAGAGTTCTTAAATCATTATGTCCTACAGATCAGAAACAAGTGGAATGGAAATGGAAACCAGGAAACACAGCAGGAACAAGTAGACAGTGTTCAAGGTGGCATGCACTGGGAGTAAGCAGAAGAGGTGTGTACTGCTGTCGAATACACACATTGCCCCAAATCACCAAATTAACAGGGCATAGAAGACTTGGGGAATTTCAAAGGAATGGAAAAGGTGGCATGTCCTTGCTAGAAAGCCAACAAAGATCGTGACGCAGGTGTGTGCTTTTCAGACATTAAAATCTCTAGTGAAACTGTGGTGGTAAATTTTCCCTTTTCCCACAAGGCAGAAATTTTAGAGAATGTAACCAGTATGCAGACTTAGGCAGAGTTCAGCTACAGAGAATTTTTTATCAGTTCCAGCTCTAGCAGAAACATTTCAAAACACACCCACAAGGAAATGCTCTGAGCAGTAAGAATTGAGGCTGTCATTCAAAAAATCTTTCACTGCCAACTCTGACGAGTCTCTTCACGAAAAGGGGAAAAACCACCACAGGAGCTGCTAAGGACAGAGTGTTAGGAAAGACAAAGACCTTCACAAGAAGTTAGAACAGATGGATGGACTTTAAAACATCCTTCCTTTCTCGCTGCTGAGAAACAACTTAAATATTACTTCTTCCCCCTGCCCAAGGTTGTAGGGTATTTTTCCTACAGAATACATAAATCTTACTGACTCCTGCAGTTAGTTTTTTTCTGCTACAGGTTAAAGGGATCTTCCAGCTTAACTTTTCCCTGTCACATCTACCTGATATCACTTCAGAAGAGGAGTCTTCAAGGTCTAACACCTCTGTTTTGAACCACAGCTATAAGACACACAGGGTCATCTCTGTTCTCACATTGCTTTCGTTATACTGGACCAGCTCTCCAAGGGTGGTCCGGATGTTTGTCTTACCCTCCAGAAAAGTAAATTACTGTCACAAGTATCTTAGCTAAAGACAAAAAGAGTAGTAGAGGTGCATGGGTGAAAAATGGTTAGAAAGGATAGCTCTCAGCAAGATGGAAACCTGACAGCTTCTTTTGGGCAAATCATAAAAATCATAATAAAATGTTTCAGGTTGGAAGTGACCTTCAGTGGCATTTAGTATAGCCCCCAGGTGAAAGAAAAGCTAACTTCAGTGTGAGATTGGGCTGTTCAAGGCCTTGTAGAGTTTGGAAAACTTCTGGAGGTGGAGGCTCCACAGTGTCCTTGAGGAACAAGCTCCAGCATTTAGCCAACCTCTCTGTAATTTTTTTTTCCCTTATGTTTAGTTGGAATTTGGCTGTCTCTTGTCCGTTCTTTGTGAAGCTCTGAATAAAGCTGCATCCCCAGGTCCTTTTCTGCAGAGCTGCTCCCCAGCAAGCTAGTTCCCAGCTTGTACTATTGCATGGAGTTGCTCAGTCCCAAGAGGAAGACTTTGCATTTGTCTTTGCTGAGCATTGTGGTGTTCCCATTGACTAGTTCCTTCCTCTTGTTCAGATCCCTATGAATCACAGTTCTGTCGTTGAGCACATTGAACTCTTTCCTGGGTTTGTTGTCATGCATCAAACAGATGAGGGTGTACCCCTTTCTGCTGCTCAGGTCACTAATAAAGATGCTTAACAGTGCAGTCTCCAGGACAGACCCTTAAGGAATACTAGTCCTACAGCCATCCATTAGCTTTCGAACCCTTGATCACTACTCTTTGAGTCCAACGGTCCACAAAGTTTTTCACACAACTTGCAGTTCACTTGTCCAGTCCACATCTCCTCAGTTTGGCTACAAATAACCTATGAGAAACTGTCAAAGTCTTGCTAAAGTACAGTAAAATGACATTCACTGCTTTCTCCTCATCCACTGTAGTGGTCATTTCATTACTGATGGCATTACTGAGATTGGTTAGATATAAATTGCCCTTGGTAGATCAGATCTGGCTGTTCAGAAGGATTTGCTCCATAATCTTCCCATGGACTAATGTGAAGCTGAATGTTCTGTGTTTCCCTGGACTCCCACTTTCCCTTTTTGAAGGTGGACATAACATTTCCCCTTTTCCAGTCACTGGAGACATCTTCTGATTTCCATGATAAAAATTGGTCTCTTGATGGCTCTTCTATCAGCACCCATAGATGCATCCTAACTGGTCCTCTCCTTCTCTTGACTAAGGTAAGTAGCCTGGCTAAAGTGTTACTGCCACACTAATTTCAGTTTTTCAGTCTCCACTGAACTTTCAGGACCTGTTTTCAGGACCTGGTACAGAAGCTTAAAAAATCTATCACTGTAAGAAAAAAAAAATATTCCTGACTGGAATGTCAGATGCTGAGCTGACAATTACTTTATGCACTCAGAGCAAGCTCAAGTATTGATTATCATCAGCTACTCCTGAAGAAACCTGAATCTCAGTCTTTAATCTGTTCTTTTCCTTCTGCGTGTCATAAATATCAAATTTATGAAACCTAGTTCATAGAAGTAGGACACAAATTATAATGAGACTCAGTCTAGAGACATACAGCAGAGACAAGAGCTGGAAACATGGGTCAAAAAGCAAAGGTTGTAGGAACGTGATTTAACTATCTACCAAGACTTTACACTGAGCAAGGAATGTGCAATGGTGAAAAAGAAACAAAAAGCAGGAATGTACAAGGCCATGTATCAGTAAGGAGTTACCAAGGTGGGAAACAAGTGATCTGCTTCTACCTACGCAGGACTGAGTTCATAGGTGAAGTGGGAAATCTGTCCTGACCAGACTTTATGCTTTTCTTTCTGAAGAACATATTTAATCTAGTCAACATTATATTTACAAAATTATTCCAGTAAGCACATGCTAATTTTGAAGAGAAAAGCAAGCCAGGTGGAGAAAAAAAATCTCATTTTGTCAAGTGACATTGAATCTTTGTCCAATTTGCCAGTTTGTTGGACAGTGGCTACAGTATGAACTATGGTAGGAAATTTGTTTGAGCTAACTAGTTTCTGTATCTAATTTCCACTTTTGGCACTGTTTTTTGGGTGATATTTTTTCCTATTTAGAAACAAGGGAGTCATATGGAGACTAATTTAACATTGCCATAGATGATGAGGGGGGACCTAATAAGTAAAAAATCTATTTTCCATGTTGTACACAGAAAGAGTTTAATTTCTCAAGGATACTGTGGAAGGGTTATGGAGGACTGTATGTATCATTTGCTGAGGGGAAATTCTTCCCTTTGTGATGAGGCTTTCCAAATCCACTGCAGATCTGCAGGTTAAGAAAAGGCCTCCCTGTTCCTGTGCACAACACAGCGTGAACAGGGGCTCTGGGGTCAGGATTGGGAAGTGCCTGGCTCAGCAGATCAGCCTGATGCACAGAGAGACACAACTTCTGCTCAGTCACGGAGGTAGAAAGGGCAGGCATCAGACATCTCAGACTTTCTGTTTTGTGTTAGACAAAGTTCCTTACCCAGTAACACAAGATAATTTATTTGCCTGACTCTTATAGTCATCTAGATGACTCTCTTTTGAAGCACGACAATGTCAGAACAGCCTAAATAAACCCATTCTTAAACTCTCATAAAACAGAAGAGGAATACAGATATTGTGGAAACAATAACGTATAAATTAGAGAAGACAATGAGCTTGATGGGAGAGAAACACAAATGAAATCAACACGCAGTTCAATCTTGTGAAAAGTCAAACGTATCACTGAGCTAAGCAGATTAACAGGTCTCCTGCCTCTGATGGGAAATGCATGCTTGCAAATCTGACTTGGGTCCAGAGTGACTGTCAAAACACAACTGTAACAAACATAGCAAGTATTGAACAATCAAGTTACAGAGCAGACAGCTCAAAACACCTTGGTCACCTCAGCACTTTGATGTCACGCACAAAAGGGCATTGGATACTTTTTCCTCTCTTTTTATGGCTTGCTACAGAATAATAAAAATTGCTTTAGAACATAGCACCCTAAATAGCTTTGGAGGCTGATTAAATGCGTTATTACTGTGTCAGCTACTAAGTTATCTCAGGGTTAGCCATGGCTTTATATGTTTCAAATCAATAGAGATTATCTCTTAAATAACCTTTAAGGACATGAACAAGCAGTGCAGCACTTAGACTGAATGGTGTACATAAACCTCCCAGAAAATAGTTTTATCCCTTATTAACCTAGCAAAATCAGGACAGGCTGTCAAGATATGCAGGGGCAAGCTTTTTTAAACCAGAAGGGGAGCATTGATTGTCTGAGGGCATTTTATTATGAGCAACACCGTGATTACTGACACCACTTCAGTGACTTCAAGAAAGGACACAGAAACTGAACTCCACAAAAGTAAAGGCATCCAGAAAAGCACCCTTCCCCCTCCACCTCTATCACCCAACATTTGCACTTTGTGTAGAGCCTTTCACACAAAAGCAGACACAGAGGCCAGTCAAAGAGGGCTGGGGAAAGAAAAAGGACAAAGAATGAAGTCACTTCTGGACTGGGTCCACTCAGGATAAAGAAGATTTTGCAAGGAAATGGAAAGGAAGGAGGGGTTGCCAGGGTCTGTCCTAGTCTTATATCCTTTGTGGTGCCCACTCAGGATATCTGGAACTCTTGCTCAGGTAATGAAATAATCCTGCAAGATCAATCAACTAATATACAACCATCATACTTCCTTCCCTGCAAAATTGCCTATCTGTGGCCAGGCTAATTTCCAAGGAGAAATTAAGCCAGGCTAATTATTATACTATTGTTATAGTACATAATATGTGTTTTTCTAATATTTGCTGGACTTCTGCTGCGCTCCCATGATGTTAGTGTTGCACCGGTTTACAAGGCAGTTGCAGACAAGCAGTTATTTTAATACAATGTATAAGAGAACCTACCTTCTCCTTCGTCCTTCTTTGTCCTTTTCCACTCAGATACATTCCCAGCTTCTCTTTCCCTACTCTAAATTTCCATGAGTCTACATAAAACCACTGGACAATAGTCACAAGTTCTGATTTTTGGAAGAAAGTAACAACAACAAAAAAAACCCAACCACAAAACAAGGAACCTTGACCAACTGGCAAAAAGGTCTGGAAAAAAACTCGATAAAAATCCGCAGGAGTAATTTATTTAGATCAAAAAATCAACTACAAGAGCATGACTGACAAGGAAAATATACGGGACAAATTTCTCTTTAGGAATTCAGTGCAGAAATNAAAAAAGAAAGGTAAGGATCTTTTACATCTTTACTTAAATGATTGCCAGATTTGAGGGAGTTCTGCTTCAAGAGCCAGTATTTCTGAACGCAGTGAAGAAGGATGTTTGTCATAACTGTGATTTCATCCACTGCTTCTGTGGGGAGTAGTAACAGCCTTAGTGAAGAATCCCAAATAGTTTCTGGTTTTGTTGTTAAGGATGCCTCAGACACATTCAAAATTTCAAAACCTGTTCATACCCAATTTGCACACAATGACACAGTATTTGAAAGAGCAAGAGAGGAGAAGTAGTCTGGGTAAATGAGAGAAAGGACAAAAACGATGGGAGCGACAATTTAGGAGCGTTCAGTGAGAAGTATGTTGGACTGCCAGTTTTAGTATTCCCTGGCCTCTGCGTACGCATGTGCGCATATGAACGTGAGGCCCAGGGTATGCAAGGAAAGAACTTTCTCTAACAATTTGTTTTTACTGTGTGTTAATATAAGACACTTAACAGCCTGTGAATGATTCATCCTGTTTCTAATTATTGACAACTTCAATCAAATATTTTGCTATTACTTAACATAGTATTTGCTAATAGTTAGTGCTCAGTTCTTCTTTTGTTTTCTGAGCACAGGCAACACCATGTACTTCAGCTTCTCAGCACAGCAGAGCAGTCTGTCTGATGCTTTTCACCCTCAGCCCCTTATGAGTACACCTGAAATATCAATGCCTCATTGCAAATATTCACTCTCCATAGAAGGATAAAGAGTGTCAAGCTCAACAGCACTAGATGGAGACAGGATGATTTAGGCCCCCTCTCTTAATTAGGAACCACTTCAAGGAAAGAGGACTCTCTATGTGCTGAGAGTTAACTACTTCTGTACAAGCAGGGCTTAAGGAAAGAGAGAAGCCGTAAGACCACTGTGCTAGGGTTTTTCAAGGACATTGCTTGTTTCCTCAAAGCAACTCTCCCTATAACAGCTTATTGCAAGGAAATAAGTGAAAAAACATATTGCCAGTAAGAATTTCTGCAGATTTAATTATTAAATCAAAGCAGTTTTAGATTTCTGACGCTGACTTAAATTTAGTGTTGGTTAGAACATCATTTATTAGGTTAATCACACTGCTTTACTTATTCAACAAGCCTTTGGTTGCAATATACTGGAAAGGAATGTTAAGAGTCGAACCAGACCTGGCATTTTCTAGGTGTGCAGCCTCCTTGCTATTTCACAACAACAGGCTGCTCAAAACCTTTTAGGAAGAACAAATTTAGTGCTGTACTTGTTTCCTCTGAATGTATTTGCAGCCTAGACCGACATTTAAGCCCTCAGAGCCTGCAGAGAAGACCTGATTGTAGTCTGCATTTGATCTGCTCAGGTATTTCTTATGAGTAGACCGCTAACTTTTTCCCTATCTGTCCGAATAGTTTTACTTGAGTCAAAGTATCGTTTTGACAGGAAGCTTTACATAATGGAAGCAGTAGACAACCTTGAGCTGAACACCTTTCCTTCCCACACCACTTGGTGATTCTCTCCTGGCATGGAGGTATTAATAGATGTGCTCAATTGCGCTGCCCCACCTGATGTTAATGCTTCAAGGCGAGAACCAAAGACTGGAAAAGAGATGGCAGCTGTGTTAAGAACTGTTAAGGACCTCCGAAAACGAAATTTGCTGGTGTCCCCCATGGCTTCAACAGGCCTTACTGACCATGTGGGTGAAGAATTGGAATGAAAATGTTCAGTGGCATTAGAACCAAAAAGCTCTGTGCAGAAGGAACTATTCAGATTTTCCCTACTTATCTGAGAAGAAAATTTGAGGAGCCCACTACTGTTTCAGCATGAGAGCTCTGGCAGCCTTCAATACCTCAAAAAGATAGTTTGGCAGCATGACTAATATTGACTTTCTTCTGCCTTTCACAAGCAAATACATGCTATTTTCCACTTATTACTCTCTCTTCATAGGTCTTCTAAAATCTATTTTCAAATAAAAATGTGTCATTTTTTCTTAGTAAATTAAGAACTCAAACATGCATGTTATTTCAACAGAAAGAAACCTACCACAAAAACATTATTTGTAGCAGTTATAGTTCCGAGATACTTACAGTGAATCGTGACATATTGAATTTTTTTGAGAAATGAATGCTCGGTTATCACAAGGCCATTGTGATGCACAAGAAATCTACCAACAAATAAAGGGAAACCTGCATAGGCATAAATCCCTTACAAATAACAGAAACTAGGCAAGCATCTCAGGTTGAATCCATTTTACCTAATTTAAGCATTTAAATTAGTAGTTATGAAAGACTATGCCAGCAGTTCCATCCTTTGCAGTCAGTGGAAAGAAATAACAAGTGAAAACACGTGTAAAACACACTAGACAATATTGCCCTTTAGAGGTGCTCATTACCTAGTCATCTAGAAACCCCAGGCTGACCAGAAAACTAAATGTTTTTGTCTCAAGCTATGAATCCCAGCCATAAAGGAGAAGACAATCACTGAGCAGTGCACTCTAATTATAGAGATCTTCTGTCTATTTGTTGCAAACTTGAGACTGCTCTTCATCTTTGTATTTGTGAGAGCTGAGCTGCAAATAGAAGGAGGGTTCAACATCCTCCATGGCTAGGACCTTGGAGGATGTGTGGGACTGCAATGGAAATGAAGATCATTTCAGACAATCAGAGAACTATTCTGGAGCTAGCAGAACTCAGTGGTAAGGCTTTTTTTTGGAGGTGAATGGCAAAATTGGGCCTTCGCTGTTGCACAGAGGCAGGCACATTCCCTTGCCTACGGCCTGCTGCTTGAACGTATTTGTCAAGCAACAGACATTAAAACCAAAAAGTATCCCCCGAAGAGAATGAATCTGTGCCAGAAGACAAGAAATCTCACTTATAGAGCTACCTTTATGAGACAGGGCAGGGATCGAGTCACTGAAAATCCCAAGAGGTCTGCCCAGGGCATTGCTTATACCGAGAGACGGCAGTCACCTCTCCAGGGCACCAACACGGTCGTGTTTAGACCCATCAGAAACATGGAGGGGACTTTTCTCACAGATACAACTTCTGGCACAGGAGACAAGATGGTCACCAGGGAGAATACGCTTTCTAAACTAGCTCATTCCTCCTCTTGATCTTGAAAAATGTCTAGGCAAGATGATAGGCAAGAACATCCTCTGAAGTGAGACAGTCCGTGGGCTTCCATCTCCCTCCAGGCTGGTGAGGGCTGACATTTAGGAGCAACCAGTTCCACACACCAGACATCCTTAGAGGGTCAAAATATTCTTCAGACTGAGCCTTGAATGAGAGCTATTTAAGATCACATAGGGAGAAACTGCTATTTAACTCTGGTGAGCACTGACAATTTTGTACATTTAACTTCCCGTCCAGAGCGCACTGACAGCTAAGCTGCATCCCATCCCCAGAATTAACACACGAAAGACAAACTGTGCTTGATCCCAGGGATGCCTCTAGAAATACTCCACAAAGTAATCCTCTAGGCGTACAGCAGCTTCAGCAGCCACTATTACAGTACTCATTTCCCTGAGCTTTACAGTTTCCTCCTGCCTCTCCTTGCTCCCAGCTTGCCCTGGCCATTATTTCCCTCTGCAGAAGGCTGACAAGCAGTAAGAAGATTAGTGCTGTTTGATTAGACTGTAACTATAGAGATGAAGGATCATTTTACTTGTCAGAGGGCTGTAATTTAGAAACAAAGCCAGTAAAGTGGTCCATACGAAAGAAAAAAAAAATCTCAATGTACAGTGCTAAGACATGCTTTCTTTTCACACACTCTTATGCTATTAAGCATATTCATTTATTATAAAATTACCATTTAAAAGCTAGGCTTTCACAGTGACCAAATTACATTCAAATTAAATAAGTTATCCCAGAAAAAACATACCACACAAACTTATATCTAAATTATTGGTATGGGTTTAATGGTATCTAAGATACAAAATTTGTAAAGAAAAGGTAAGAAAATAATTAATTTTTTTTTGAAGCCTCAAAGTAGATCCTTAAGCTTTTCACAAACATGAATTTGCAAGAACAGATCCTGCTATTACATTTTGAATTTGAACAAGTGCCACTTCTGTGCCTAGATGACCCTGGCAACATGCCTACCATCCTTGCTTTAGAGTGAGTATTTTAACTCCTATTCAGAACAGACAAAAAATGTCCTAAATTTGGGGATTAAGTTTCCACCAGCAGTTATAAGAGTTGATTGTTATGTTGAGTTTTACAGAAATCATATTAATCACATCGCATTGAGCATTTCCAGATCTTTACATTTTTATTTTCTAACAAAACATGGACAGGTCCACTGGTGCCATGATGAAACCAGCAGGAAAGGAATTCCACTGGCTGTTACAGGCAATGCACAGTTAAATCAGAAGCCAAAATCTAAAAGAGAACTGCAAACCATTGTGAATAATGAGAACACCAAACTGCTACAGTTCTACTCCAACATACAAATTATATAGGCCATTTCACACATTTTTGCCTCTAACGCCGTAGCTAAGCTACAAGACCAGTTGGTTATAAAGCCCGACAATTGCAGTGCAATACAATTTCAGGAAATATGAGGCAATTTCTCTCCAGCCAAGAAGCCCAGCACATGCCTCACCTCAAGCTGTGCTTATGAGATCCCTGCAAACAGAATTCAGCCTGGGGCATATCTGTATCCATAGGGCCATACAGACACCTGAAGCTTAGTGGCAGAGGCGTGTTGTCCCAGTGGGCTTCAGCCACTACGCAGCCTAAAATGAGGCTCTTGAATCTGTCTGTCATCTGCACTGAAATGCACATGGTACAACATAGGTGCGTTTGGCGTGCCAGAGTTGTGAACGAGCACTGATTTGTATTACGGCTTCTCAAGGATAGAGAATATTTCTAAGTTCTTCAGCTCAAAGTAATTGCTGTCATCTAGGAAGTCATTCATCCCCAATGAGATCAAATAATTTCCTAAATATCTGTTAAAAATTCCTTTTTTTTTTTTATCCAGGGATTTCATCCATTTGATTTATTAATTCATTATACAGAAGTAAACACTTGTTTATATTGAACAAAGATGACAGAATACAGTTTTTATCTAATAATGCTAAAGTGAAAGGATTTAAACATATTTTTGAAGCTGAAATGGCTGCTAAAAAATCCATAGTGCAACAGTTCTCAGTTCTCATGAATTCAATGTAACTTTGTAGTACACTTTTTTTTTTTTTTTAAAAGAAATAATAGGTCCACATAATAAAACTTAAAAGATTTTTAGGAACAAGTTAGAGAAATACTCATCATAAGGTATCTGCTGAGCTTGCACCCATAGGGTCAGATGACTCTTAGGGATTATTTTCAATGGTACATCTTTTTATGAATGTACTTCGGAATTTGGTACGTTGTAAGAAATTCTTCTAGCCCTTACAAAGGACTTAGTGGAAGACTATAATCAATAAGACTACATTAAAGCAACATAGGCCAGAATATTACAAGACATTGAAACCAAGAAACATGGTCTATTAAAAAAAATAGAATTGGACTGACACTGCAGGGAGACACTTGAATTAATAAAGTGATTTTACTTTTCTTTCCAGGAAGAGTGGAATGATTGAGACGTCATAAATTCCTTAAATAGGTCAGAAAGCAAGAGGAAAAAAAAAAGAAGAGCAAACAAATCCTACAGGATTTTTAGGAAGATACCATAACCTTCATAATTTAAAAGCAGAGTGCGCTCTTGCAGTTCTTTTTTATATATAGCTTGTCATACTATGTTTCTTTTCAGCTGTGCTTTAGTTCACCTCTATTTTGTAGATGCTTCCCTCCAAGAAGGACTTGGGCTACCTTAGTGCTTTTCTCTGGATCCCTGACAGGTCTTCCCTTTCTCTTCTCAGGTCTTTAGGTCAAAAACTCTGTACATCAGTACGACTTCTGGTCCGCATCCTGAGCACGTCTATAGTGCAAGTTTCAATTAGATGAATTAGGAATTAATGTTTAGGCAGCTTCTGCTTGTTCAGGCCTCAGAGCTTTGATCTCTGACAGTAGATAACTGAAACCAAAAAGTCCAGTCTCGATTTCTTCACAGTTTATTTTTTAGATTTTTGGAGGAGGAAAGAAAAGTAGTTCTTCAAAATGACACACTGGGTGCGTCTTCCAGCAGGGCACAAGATGTCTTGTGAATCCTCCACAAGACATGGTTCATAATCACAAGTGTTGGGTCATGATTTTTAAAATATTATTTAGAGCTTCTTGATGACCACTGTTAAAGTTGGTACACTAATCACTGTCTGGTGACAAGCATAAACAATCTCCGTGTTTAGATACAGCTAGAAAAGATGCATCCTTTATATGATACTTTCAATGATGTCTTGCAAAGTTGAGCACAACTTGCAATGTAAAAACACCTCTGTATTGCCATTTATTCCCTCTTACATGTGTCACATTAACAGTAACATGCTTTGAAATAAGTCCCTGTCAGCTGGTTATCAGAGAACTAAGTGAAAGAGCCTGATTGTCCCTTTTGATCAAGATCAGAATAAAACATCTTACCTGTAAATTCTTAGATAAGAAAATCAGCATCAGAATGAGTAACTGACAGTCAGTAATAAAAAAATAAATAGGCAACCAAGCTGACAAAAAAAGAGATTATGATGGAGGGAAAGTGGAAACGTGTCTAAGTGCCAGTCCTTCATGTAAATACTGGCTGATTTGACACAGACTCTCTGGGATGCTCTCTGCCATGTGTAAGGCCAATTATCCTTATATCTCCCTAACCGTCACTTCATTCCTCTTCATGTCAGAACACTAAATATTTGTGGAAGCCTCATGTTTTTCAAGTCTTGTTAGATAAGTTTTAGACCACAGAATCCTTTGTAGCCTGTCCGAACTCCACATGCAAGAAAGCTTCAGCAGTCCTGATACCACCACCACTAGCAGGAACTGAAGTCTACCCGCTGCCATACAATATATGCTCATCTTCTTCCTTGCAAACAATCCATCAGAACCATCTGCACTTTGCACCATAGCGCCTTTGGTGAATTTGGATGACAAAAGCACTGCCAAATGATGCATTTCAAAATTACACTGATTGCTTCAGTTAAAAGGATACTGAATTAGATCCTCACCTGGTGCAAGTCACCAAGACAGAATATAGTGTGCAAATCTCCACAATGATATAAGCAAACAGGGCATGTGTGGATATAAAATGTACACAACTAACTTTTTAATGCACTATTTTAAATAAGCCACATTCTTTTTTACTGGATCACTCCAGTTGAAAGGCCAGACAATGAGAAAGCACTTCTAATACTTTTGTCTATATCTCTGACAAAAGCTGACATTCAATATTAAGCAAAGACACATTCCTTGCTGTTATTTTACTTTATTCTCCTTTTCCTCTTGATAATACCCATGCTAAGTTACAGGGCAAATTAGATTTAAGGTAAAAAAAAAGTAATGTATAGCTCTGCTGCCCAGAAGTTACCACTTCTAACCCTATCTCCTTTTCATTAAATACTCTTTCATTCCTCTTTTAAAAGATAATTAACAGCTATTATTATTCTAGCTTGATTATAATGTGTTGTCTGAAAATGTGGATTCGTATGTTACAGGTTGAACTGTCAGAGACAGAGTATAGCTGGTGTTCAGTCACTTTAGTCAAGGAAATGCCTACATCATTTCAAAAGCAAAGATTTATGTCCAAAAACCCAAAGCACTTGCATTTTTAATTAGCACTACGTAACACTTATACCAGTATTCACAACATGATCATTCTGAATTCATCAACCAAATTAGGCTTTTTGCTAGTGTTCATTGCTGCCATATAAATATTGACTTGCCTGTTAGGTGATCTGATTTTTTTAGAGTAATGGTATAGTACAAAGAATATAATAATTTTCCTGTATCAGCTCATCTCTACTAATGTGACTAACGAATGACAACTGATTACACTCGGTACAGGAAGCACGGATTGTATTTTATTTGCCCGGACTCCTTGTAGCAGCACAGAGCAGGTGCTCCTCGAGAGTCACCCAGCTGTGGCTGTTACACGGTCAGATGCTGCTTGTTTGGGATCATCAGTATTAACACACACAGCTGGTATTCCTCCTATCCTGTAATGCATTTTTTGATGCACACCATACGCCAATTAATATCTCATAGATTACTTTGCCACCATCAATCTGTATTCATCATTTTGGCTTAATCTTTTAATATTACACACTCCCAGCAAAGAAGGTTCGGGTTGGCAGAGCTGCTCTGCTGTGAGTGTACCTGATGGACCCTGCAGAATGGTGCTGCTCCCAGAGAGAGGTGACTGCCTTGCTTATCGTGATAATCATTGTGGTGTCAGGAAATGAATTTTCTACTGCTTGGGGTTTTAAAAAGTTCAAAGTCTGTCCCTCTGCCCTGTCTATTGTAACTTCTAAATTGGTGGTTAAGATAATCTTGAAGGACTCAGCCAGAAATACGGGGGCTAAGAAGAATATTGAACCCAAGACTTCTTTCTTTGAATACTTGACTTTTTGAATGTACATAAGTAGGCAACACCACCAAATAGCTATCCTTTCAAAGAAGAGGGTGAGCCTTGCCCTGTTGTTAATGAATAATCATAGACACATGCCCTGAGGAGATGCTGCACACAGTGTGACCAGACTGGACAGAAGGGCCTCCACATAGGTATTTGTAAGGAGCCTACTCCAGAATATCAAGGGGGGGGGGTTCCAAATACAGCCCTCGTCCCAGCCCTTCTAGACAGACAGTTTTAAATAACTCCTTGCTCAGTGCTTTCGCCATTTGGATCTCATTCTGACATGCCAGACGGTCCTCACACAATGATTATTACGACTGTGTACCTAACCGCTTTGGATTCCTTTGTCAGGAACAAAATCCAAATTACAGCATTACAGTATCTCAATATAGCACATCAATATTTAAGTCCTTTATTGGGTCTGTTCCTAATTTAGAGGCATCTGTCTTAAAGGGAGCTTATTCTACTTCTGGTATAATGCTAACAGCTTCCACAGAGAGCAGCTGTTCCATTTTATTCCAGTCATCTCCAAATTTTTCCTAAATAGCTGTCTAATTCCTAGATTCTTTTGTCATTTCATCTCAGATAGAAACAGCTGTGATAGCTGTGTGCCTTTGCATTTAGCACCTACTCCAGACACACAGAAAACACTCTTTAACATGCAAAGCAAAAGATAATACAAATTAGTAGTGCTGCTGAGGCTGCAAAAACTTGTAGTGGCTACTACACTGGAGACTGGTGGTACAAGGGGTTGCACAAATTAAACACCCCAAGGGAAAATCTGGATTCCTGTTCTGATCTAGTTATTCCACATGAAACCTCAACAAGAAGAAAAAGGAACCCTCAAACTCGACATACAGTCAAGACAGAAGTTTTCTAATATGGCAAAAGGTTGTCCGGTGTCTTGCAAGTGCTGGTATAGACCAGCTGTCGTATCTGAGGGGTCCTTTCTCATTTTTTTAAAAAATGGGAATATGAGTTCAAGACAGTGTTCAAGCCATGCATCCCAAAGCGATTAATGAGTTAGGAGGGCTGGGCTTTCAGATTTTTGTCTGCAACATTTCCCTTTTTGTTTTATGCACCTGTGCTCTCCTCCAGCTCCTGGTGACTCCACATCCCACCTGCCTCAATTTTGAAACTATGTTCTCCTTGCACTACACATGGAATCTAAACCTAGGTCTATTTTGGGTAGTGAGAACTTACAGAAACAATAATGGTTTAATTTTATCTTTTATAGACTGATGTACTCTCTTACATGTCCTTCCCCACTAGGCTTTCTCTCGATTATGCATCTTGGTCAGATAAGCCTGAGGGCTAGTCAGTCACAGGATACTATTATTTATTTTCTGCTGAGCACCTTGATTAGGCTCCAAATCTCAGACTTTGACTTTGTTCTTAGAGCCTGATTATTAGGAAAAGCTGGAGAGGCTTTCATAGCTAACAAATGCTTTTCCTTCGTATCACTTTTACTATGAGGAAGCCTGTCTACCTTGAAACCTTACTACAATTCATTCCTGCATTCCCATTGTCTGCTTTAACTGTCTCCTTGAACACTTGCAGACTTGAAGTCCTTCTCATCTTGACTGCTGCTCTTCCTCTCTTAAAGTCTTCCTAGTAAGTACATGGCATTTCTAGTGGATGTATTCTATAATCCAGAAGCTGCACCTTATCATTCAGTTTCCTTAGCCTTTGTGGTATTTTAAAAACAAATTAAAACTTTTCCTCCTTCTCTCAAGGATCCCCAGGGCACTCTCTGACCTCTCTTCTCCACTCTCCTTCATGCTTATTCTACAACGAGGGGTCCTTTCTCATCTCCGTCTCCTCTATTTGCACCATACTGTATATCCTGAAGACTTTCTCCCTATCTGAACCTCTGGTTTATATTCAAAATCTGCTTTACTATTTGGCCTTGGACATTGAAGCACATTTTACTTTCCTTTTTGCCTCTCATCATGCAAGTCCCCTCTCATTAGCTCATTCCTGAAAGTTTCCACCGGCAACTCAGAAGTTATTAAATTCCATCCTAGTATTCTGCACCTTGCTGTATCCATATACTGCCACAACTTTTCTGCTGCCATATGACTCCTACACAGCACCCTAAGGTATGTTGTCATACGCATACAACAGAAGGGCATGATGTAAAATACATCTATAACAAAACTTGTACTTTTTCATTATTGCTCAGATAATTTTGTCTTATTTTCTCTTCCTCGTCAGCCAGAGTGAAAATCATAGCACGGGACAGTAAATCCTCCTAGTTTGGCTAGCAGAATGATGTGAATAAATCATGGTGCTGGAACAAGTGACATTCACACAGCAAACCTGTATGCATTCTACATACATTCTGCAGTATGTAGAACAAAAAAGCTACAGTGTTTTCAGACCAGGAAGATGTATTTCTCTGCAGCAACCCTTCAATTTTACAGACATGCAAGCTCCGTTTGCTTTATTAGACTTCCATGATACACTACAAGGTGTACCCAGTGTTGTTTTAAAACTCACCAGAGAGCCAATGCAGAAGCCCTTTAGGTCCAATGGTTATTTCTTAACCCATTTTCCCCCTTTATTGAGAGTTTTAGTGAAAGTTTGGGATATGTAATAAACATAAAGTGGGTCTTTTACAGCACAGGGACTTCTGCACCTTGAAAAATCCAACTCTTAACCATAATTAGGTGAGCTCTTGTGCATGTGCATTTCACGGTAACTTGCATGCGTGCTTCATTATGAATCTCAGAGTTTTCATTACCACATAGGGCAATATTTCTGTTATTAAACTATGCCTTTCTATGATTTAGAATACAAAATAAGCACTGTTTATATATTTAATGACTCTTCTGCAGACACAATTAGAATAAAAAGCAGAGAAAATATTATCCAAGGAAACTGAGTTATAAAATAATCCTGTTGGGGAAAGTATTCTGGTTTTAAGCTCTGTGTTTTAAAAGGACAAATAGATTTGAGTAGCAATTGTTTATCCTGCGGGAACAGAAAGTTCTTTTTTTTGTTTATTTCTTCTTTGATTTTGCTTTAAGGATAAAATAGGAATTGTGAGAGATAATTACTGACCAATAGCTCCGCTTTTGTGAAAGTATTATCTGATTGCGTTTCTCTCTCTGGTGTCGATTCACTGATGTGTCACATAGGGACAAAATGCCCCAGCTCAGAGAAAAAAAATCTGACTTGTATAAGCCACGTAAAATTGAACTACCTCCTATGACTAACTAGGGGGCTTTGGAGATGCTTTTCCAGAACAGTCTGTTCAGAGCCATTGCAAAGCCTGGAGAGTCACAGATTAGAAAAATCAACATCACCTTTCCTGCCAGTAACAGCAGATGCCGCGTAGGGCAGGGCAGATGAATCCAAGGGGCAGAGGGGCTCTTGCTGACTTAACAGCAGGGGCTGAAGATGAAGCTGGCAGGGCAGGCTCGGCTGCCCACTGCCCTCCTTGGCCAGGGGCAGCTCCACTCACAGCAGGAACAGCAGAAGGCTGCTCGCACCGTCCGTCAAATTAGGGCACAACAGCCTGTGACCTCTTTTTCCTCTGCCATCAATAAACAGCTGGTTCTCCACACCTTTTTCCTGACACAGAAGATGGTAACTGGCTGTGGTGATTCGCTGCAGCTTCTGGTCAGAAGAGGAGTTTGCAGTTATATGTGAGAGCCACTGTCTCCTCAGGTTCAATGTAGGTCACAGCCACCTCCATTTTTCTTTCCCTACAAACGTGCTGCAGCGGTACCCTCTCCACTACCTCCAAAATCATCCCTTCTCCATAATTTTTAAACCAGAACATCCACAGAGACATTGATGATAACAGAGAAGCAGAAAAGGAAACATGTGCTAACTCAATGGCATTAAGTCACAGACAAAATACAGACTTAGCTAAACTATTGAAGTAAGGTTTCAAAAATTATGATTTCTTAAAGAATCCTACTAAAAGTTTTAAAACAAAGACATAACGCTTACTGGTGGACAAGAAGCCCAACATGAGCAGGCAATGCGCACTTGCAGCCCAGAAAGCCAACTGCACCCTGGGCTGCATCAAAAGAAGCGTGGCCAGCAGGGTGAGGGAGGTGATGCTGCCCCTCTCCTCCACTCTGGTGGGACCCCACCTGCAGTACTGCAGCCAGCTCTGGAGTCCTCAGTACAAGAAGGACATGGACCTGTTGGAGTGGGTCCAGAGGAGGGCCACGAAGAGGATCAGAGGGCTGGAGTACCTCTCCTGTGAGGACAGGCTGAGGGAGTTGGGGTTGTTCAGCCTGGAGAAGAGAAGATTCTGGGGAGACCTTACAGCAGCCTTCCAGTCCCTAAATGGGATCTATAGGAGAGACAGGGAGGGACTCTTTATCAAGGAGTGTAATGATAGGACATGGGGCAATGGTTTCAAACTGAAAGAGGGTAGATTTAGATTGTATGTCAGGATGAAATTTTTGACTGTGAGGGTGGTGAGGCACTGGAACAGGTTGCCCAGGGAAGTTGTGGATGCCCCATCCCTGGCGGTGTTCAAGACCAGGTTGGACGGAGCTTTGAGCAGCCTGGTCTAGTGGGAGGTGTCCCTGCCCATGGCAGGGGGGTGGAACTAGATGATTGTCAAGTTCCCTTCCAACCCGAACCATTCTGTGATTCTATGATTTGCTTTCCTTTATAAGGCTGATCATATTTTCCGATCACCATTTTATATTAGACATCTTACATCAAAAAGGCAAAATGATACAGATACTTGTGATGAGGCAGAAAGCGGAAATGAAGTTAAATGAATAAATGAGTTTCCCCTATTGAAGAATCCCATAATTAACTTAAAGAAATAATGAAGTTATGTACTTTTTTCAATTATAGCATACTGTGGGAATGTAACAAAGGCAGAGATATATAGAAGTAATGCTGAGATTGTATGGAAAGGTTTGGGTTTGATTTTTTTGTTGGTTTTGTTTGTTTGTTTTTAATAATTCCTTCTCTTCCTGTGGCATTCAACCTATTCATTCAATAGCAAAACAGTTTTCCAGGTGACAAGTGCACTAGGTACACATTTACTGTAAGAGTGCAGATGGTATTGTCATTAGTTGTGAATTAATTTCTGAAGTAATAAAACTTATTAAGCTACTCGTCAGATATGAGTCTGTCCAATTCTGAACTCCTGGGCTACTGCGGTTTATGACATCAGTCACAAAATCCATGTGTCTCTTGCAGGGGGCACGAACAAAAGCTTTATCGATAGTTTTGTTTTGCAATGTTTCCTAATGTTCACATTTACTTGAAGCGTAATTTAAGGGTTTTGTGCCTTTTGTCGTTTATTTCAATGCATTCACCAACAGAATGGTTTCACTGTAAAATGCTAACACCAGTTTGGCAACAGTTCTAAAGCACTTCATGCCTAACATTGTATAGAACAATTAGAAAAGCCTATTTGTTCTACTACAAAACCTTTTTACTGCAGAAAGAAGGTAAATTGGTTAAGCTTTTGTGATTTTTGCTGTTAAACTTACTCTTATCAAAGTCTGCTAAATAAAATATGTCAGTTTTTCAATGTGAATGAGTTTTGCTCCAATAATCACAACACATCCCAGGTGGCACATGCTGGAAGTGTATGGAACCAAAAATTACCCAAACCTTTTGAAGATTACTATTTTGCCTAGGTTTACTGCATAAAAGTAAGAAGTAAGACATTGTTGATAAGTGTATTTTTCTAAGACTAGGAAGAAAAAAGCTTTTGAGAATGAAACTTTTCTTACTTCAGACTAAATTTTCTGATCCTATTTTAACATTAGCAAGAAAAAAAATGCCTGCTTAGCTACTGCAGGATCTGTTTGCCAGCAATGACAAGAGGAGAGACTTAGTATTTAGAAATGAACACACGGGTTGATTACCGCTGCTTCATCAATAATCTTTAAAATTTGCATTTAGATCCTATTTTTAAATTCAGATGTTAGTTTGGGGACCCAAAGGGAAAAAAATAATTTATCTGTGTTTTGTGAGTTTAACCACATACAGTTATTTCAAACCCAGTCTAATAGGAGCAATTTTATGCAATTTAAAAAACAGTTTAACTATATACTATCTATTGCAAGCTTTTGAAGCAATATTGTATGTTTATGCAAAAATTATTCCAAATCCCTCACCTATCATGCTATTAGAAGAAGTCAGTGCCTTACAATGTCTCCAGGGAACACTTAGTTATTTCCTTGGAGTAAGTAGCCATACTTATTCTTACTGAATATCCTGTACCAGAACACTCCCTCCTTTCCCAGGGCATGATTTTTGGCCTCAGCCTACTGGAGATCTTTGTCCTCAGTCAGATGGGCATTTGTGGTCTTTATTTTATTTATTTTTTCTTTAATTTCCTGAGGCCCTCGAGGACTTGCAGTGTTGCTTTTCCTCTGTACATGCATCTTGATGACTGGTAGTGAGAAAGGCAGGGTTTCTCCTTCTTCACATTAGTGAACAGAGCTCTGATTAAAATATGTCACCACCGCATGACAAGAGGAGACAAGATATACTAGATATATTTCTCATTTCTTATTTCACACAGAAGATAAAATATGCTTTTAATTGCGTGCACTCCCATAACAGGTTTACAACCCACCAAATGCAACACCTAGAAAAAGTTACAGTGCTTTTTCAGAAATACATTGGAGCATGATTGAAATATTAACAAAAAAATACCAGGGCTGAAAGACAATAAAATTGATACAAGAGTAAAGGATCAAAGAACACATTAAAATAAAATTAAAATTGTGATCTCTCACTCATATCAAAATGCTATTGCATGCATAATTTCATGAAAATCCTATTTAATTTCACTGCATTTTCATGCATTCAGTAAATCAACCATGGAAAGGCAATAAATCAGAACATTTTACCTGGATGTTTCCAATAAACTTGTCATATAAAGTCAGGAATAATATGCCTGGAGCACATCACAGAATTGTTTCAATGCTCGACATTATGTCAGACCAGGTCTCCAGATTTATTTATTTTCTCAGAGGAAAAAATATATATAGTTCAGCATTTCTCAAAAAGCATAAACAAGCAAATGTGCTTGCATGATAATAATAAGAAAAATTTAGTTAGTGTATTAATTAATTTGGGCTCCCATGACATTTCTTTAAAGAAAAACCACATTTATTGACAGTTGCCCTTTCCAAATTAACACTGTTGCAAAATGGTAATTAGGAACAGAGTTATCTTTTTTGAACTACATATAGTAAAAGCAGCATAGTTATGTGCAATCCAAACAAGGCATCAACAGTTGAGTAGAAGAAAATTATAGCAGGTTGGACTAAAAGGAAAGAGGAGGATTTCCACTGCAGCTTGCTTTCCGGACCAACCTTATTTAAGAATATAAGTATTTTCCATAGATAATGGAAGATGATAATGAAATCAGTGGACAACAGACAGAAAGCTGGGAAGCATTGTCAAAGCAGAAGAATGCATCAAAATGAGTAGAACAGAGGAGGCTACGCACTTGGGAATAATGCTTAAAAATGCAGCTAACCATCAGAAAATCACAGACGAGCGGTACATTAAAGGAGTTTGAATCCATGATAGGATAAATGAACCACCACTGGGATGCTGTTGTGAAAAAGCAAACATGTATCAGTGAAAGTATTGCTAAAAGAATACAGCAGTATAAATTTTATTACATAGCAGTATAAAGGGTGACCTTATTAATGTTTACAAGTATCTAAAAGGTGGTTTTCAGGAGATGGAGCCAGGCTCTTTTCAGTGGTTCCCAATAACAGGACGAGGGGTAACGGGGACAAGCTGGAACACAGGAAGTTCCGATCGAATATGAGAAAAAACCTCTTTATGGTGAGGGTGACAGAGCAATGGAACAGGCTGCCCAGGGAGGGTGTAGAGTCCCCTTCTCTGTAGACTTTCAAGACCTGCCTGGATGTAGTCCTGAGTAATGTGCTCTGGGCAATCCTGCTCTGGCAGGGGAGTTGGGCTAGATGATCTCTAGAGGGCCCTTTGAACCCTGAAATTCTGTGGAAATTCCATGACATTTCCAAGAACAATCTGGCAAAACCGCATTTTTGCTCCTGTGTACATATCAGGCCATATATATTCAAGACAGATGTGCTTCAGCTACATAAGTAAAAATAAAGGGAGTTAGGGTGACAGGAGGGAAGAGCTCAATGTCTGTGTCACTATAGGTTTATCTTAAAGTATATTAAAAAAAAAAAGAAAGAAAGAAAAAAAGCACATTATGCACTTGGATAAAAGGGTAGTGACTTTTTCCGATGGTCGCTAGCTCTGCTGAGTGAATTCATCTTGAACCAACCTCTGAGAAAGACCTGTTTCTGGCACACAGAGAGCTCATTGCTGCCCAAGCTAAGTCATGGGGTTGCTCAGAAGCTCAGGATGATGTTTAGACAGGTTGAGCCTAGGACATTCAGAGGTGATGGCTTTCATGCTAAATATGGACGACAGTCCAAATGTTGAGTATCTTCTACAGTTTCCTCAAGAGACCCCACACATTATCCCATGCCACTCAAAGGGCTCTGGAAGACCCTGACTGATATCAACCCATGCTCTCTTTGTATTTAACCATGGTATATCTTCCCCTCAAAACACGTGACTCTTTCTTATTTGCTTTTCATTACTGAATTTATTTTGGGGGAGAAAAAAATAGTAATTTAGAAGAATGGCTTAAATAACTGAAGTTATTTGCTAAGTTATTGACAATCTTGGAGTTAATGAAGTAATTTGAAAGATCAATTCTCTACTCTGTGTAGGGATTATGATTAAAGGAAGAAGTGAATAGCAATAACAATGACTGGGGTTAAATTACTCTGAACTTTTCATCTAATTAAAAATAAACAATTAATATACCAAATCAAAGACTGAGTGAATCAACCAATGAATGAATAATTTGCTCCTGAGTTTTGAAATTATCAAATTACTGAATTACCACAGAGAATAAGTCATGAGATCGACATAAGAAAAAAAAAAGTTTTTTTTAAAAAACAACCCTGATGCATAGAGATACTGCTGGAAGATGTATTACATCCATTACTTCAGAAAACACGAAAGCTAAAAAGCCTGTCCATCCACCTCCTTCTAACCCAATATCTAATGCCCTGTCTACCACTATGGCCTTGACTTGACATCTGAAAAATCTGTATGTCTATTCTTCATGTAGCTCTTTGATTCGGGGAGTTCACCCAAAAGGGCAGCAAGATAAATTTTGCTAAATGCAGAGAAATGACGAGATTAAAGTAGTTTGCCTTTATCCAAATCCTAAAATCTCACTGTGGCTAAAATTAGTTTTCCCTTCACGCTTCTCTCATGGAAATTAACTGATGACTTAAAAATAGAAGTATCTATTGAGAAATTAACAAATCCAGCATCATTTCTTTCATCTTAACTTATTTAGATAATAGTCTAATTAAAAAGAAAAAAATTAAAGAGGAGTTGGGGGGAGTGTTCAGGACAAGTAGATGTTTAAGTTCTGAGACTCTGCAGTGTTCTTGATGGGAGTTGTTAGGCACAAACGGGAGGAAGGCTTTGAGACAAAGCCAGGAGCGGAGCAGAAGAAGCAGAGAATACAGGAGCTGCATGGTCAAGCACAAGCCAAGGCCAAGAAAATAAGAAAAGACAGCACTAGCCTAAGGATCAAGACAAGAGAGGATTCAGAGGATGAAATGAAGGTTGGCCAGATTTCTACCAGCCTACATGCTGCTAGGAAAGAGGTTAGACCAACAGGACCCAGGGATACACTGTCTAAAATAGCATCAGACAGCTTCATAGATGTGGGTAGTTAATTTCCTGAGAAATTAACTCTGATTATTGATCAGAGATTGGCATTGCAAAAATATATCTTCATTCAGACTGCCTTCTACTGGTTTATCGAAATTGTTCCTTAAGTCAGACTCAAGGAATATGAGCTTTCTCAATTACCAGCGGAAACAGCCTTGAGGACTGTTAACTGTGGTGAAAAGCAATACCCTTTTGACAAGGAAACATTGAAGAATGAGTCCACTTTTGGGATATGAAGTTCTTGGTAGAACACAGGTTAGACTAGTTCTCCGAGTTAGATAAATATCAAAAACTGCAGGAAACTCACACATGCTGTGGCTTTGCAGACAGAGCACAGACAATAGAACTTTTCTCCTTTCTGAGTGATACTCTCAAAAATAGAAAGATACTCAAAAACCAGATGCAATGTTGACACTGCCAGGCATTTGAAAAATGGACTCTCTTAGACTTCCTTATCTCTTGAAAAAAATCCCCAGAAACAGGAAGGCTATCAGATTGCAAAAGCAAACCATTCATAATGCAGCTTCATTCATGGGATTCATGAATTGAGGAGCACATGTAGAAGCCCTTGCTATTGGGCTACTCAAAGAAACTGAAGGGGCTGGGATCTCCTGATGCAAGGTCATTAAGGGAATGACCTCTCAGGGGTTTCCAGGACTTGGAAATTTGCTGGTGCCCAAATGTATGACACATTCCAGGCAAGGAGCAGAAGACTCGCCTAGGCCNAGGAGGTTTTAGAGAGATGGAGGCTGACCTCTTCTCCCTGGGGTTACTCACTGAAAGGGTTATTAAACATTGGAACAGGCTGCCCAGGGAGGTGGTGGATTCACCATCCCTGGAGGTGTTTAAGAAAAGGGTAGATGAGGTGCTTAGGGACATGGTTTAGAAGTGGTTTTTGTCAGGGTAGGTTAATGGTTGGACTTGATGATCTTAAAGGTCCCTTCCAACCTCACCGATTCTATGATTCTATGACTTCCAGCCTCTAGCACTATACAGTCAGAGGACAACTCCAGGATCCATTTGTGCAACAAATTTTGAGTTTAGTTTAGATGGTTTTTGCCAAAATAGACACCTAACATGGTGACTAAGTTAAGCCACTATAGATGGAGTGTGGTGGAAGCCAGTAAGTCATGAAAGGGAAGCTATATTGACAAGAACAGATACAAAATGTTCCATCTCTGTTGAGCTACTGCTGACAAAAGGAAATGAGAAGCAAAATACTTTTTTGCATGATGTTCTTACGCAGAACATTAAAGACTGGAATGTTTGAGAAACAACCTACAAATACCACACATGTGAACTAGTCTTCAGTCTGGAATGGTTTTGCACACTCATATCCAGAAATTCAATGAGTGTGGAGGATCCACCCCATAGAGCTTAAAATGTCACTTTATATAATTTTACTATCAGAAAACTCCTGGATTTTTTTTATTCTGAAAATGGATTAATCCATCATATAAGCTCTTTGGACACTAACTCCTAAACTGAAAGCAATTTTAAGCTTAAAAATCTACAGCAATAAACTATTTCATTATTCTGACAGCTGCTGTTGTAACTGCTCTTCTGACTCTGGCTTACTGCTATGTTAAATTTAATTTCAATTCAGAATTATTTATGGCAGAAACGTATTTTTTATTACTGTAAATTCCATGCTCACCTGTAATACAGTCTAGTAAGAGATGCCAATACAATTGAGAAGAATGAATAGACATTCTTAGTAAAGTTGTGTAGAAGTCTATTACTCAAGTCATTAAGTATCTACTAACCTATTTTTTTCCTCTTCTACTTTTATCTGCAGAGGTTAAAGCAGGAAGTGGTCTGTTTCACCCCAAAAGGAAAACACTATCAGACAGAAGAATAGACTTCTCATTTGGAGCCTGAAACAAGAAATAAAGCACACCTTCAACATGGACACCTGTGAATCCAGTACACTGCTGCAGAGATGAATTACTTCTGAGTCTCTCCACAAGTGTTAGTGAGAAAAAAAAAAAGGAAACAAATGCTGCCACTTTTGAAGACCCTATCAAGTAAACAGAAAGGCCTCCTCTGATTTCCTTCACTTTTTCCCTAAAACATGAGGATGCCTTAAATGAATAAAAGGCTTAGACATTTTCTCATTGCTAAACAGATCTTAATCTCATTCAATTCTTACCTGTTCTCACACCAATGGGTTAAACAGAATGAATACTTCGAACTTCTTTGTGGTTTCTTCTTTTCTATTTCAGCTGACAGCTCCAGTTTCTGACAGAGAGGAAAGCACAACTTCGTTATGTCTGTATTTTGAATCAAACCTTTTTGAGCAGCAGTTCAGCTACAGGATGCTCCATCTGACAACTCTGTTCTGTCATGCTGATTCCTGCAAGTAACCTTGTAAACTTCAAATTGTTACCTATGAACCAGAAATTTAGCATCAGATACAATATTTAAATATACCTTTTACTTATTTGAAAGCTATTAATGGCTCCCCTAAATCTTTTCTTCATTAACCTAAACAGCTTTAATTTTCCAGTGTTACCCCAAAAATCATGGTTAGACGTCTAACTGTGAAGCAGCTTAAAATACAAACAGCCCCACCGCCAATTCTCTGCTATTGGTCCTTATTCTTCTTGTGGCCATGTACCACTTTTTTACTTAACTGTAACCTAATATATTTTCTACTTAGGCACGAAGTTGCACTTAAAACTGTCAGTCAGCTATATGGACTTCAGTAGGTTTTCTGAGTTCTTGTTTTTATTCCATGGAACGCCAGAAAAACAAAAGCTGAGCACGAAAAAAAGCCTGGCTCATAAAGAACTCCTTGGACACCTTAGTTGTCCCTTAATCTGCCCTTTATTGCTTGCCAGTTGCATTTTTCTTTACGTTTAACAAGCTCTACTTGCAAGGGCAAACAAGTTTCCTCCTAATGATGTTCTGATGGAAGAAACATAATTGCACACCATAAAATCTTAGTAGCTATTTTAATTGCTCCACAAATTATCCTTAAGTGCTGTGTGTGATTTATAGTAGCAAACCGTCCCCCTTCTCCAGCAGCTAAATAAAGCTGACTGGGAATTTTCAAGAAAACATTTTTTTTTTTTTTTGGCAGAAGAATATGCACCTTTCAGGACAAGCCTTTTTGCAGGGAAGTTTTAATTTAAAAAATAAATTTTGCTGGGAAAGGTTTCTTAAATTTGAGTAGATGTTTTAATCAATTTGAAAATACCAGGTTAATTAGATCTTAATCACAGCAAGAATACCCGAATTGTGAGAGACAGAGAGACAGTTAATTTGTAAGACAACGTGACAGAAATAGGTTGAAGATCTTGCCTCATCCAGATTGCAGAAGAACAAAACGCTTGAACTTGGGTCTAGGTGAGAGCTCTATCTTGGTTGAAGCTTTATCTTTTCTACTGTGCTGGAAGGAATGTAATGTAAAAGACTTTAAAAGAAAAATAATCAGTGAATGAAACTTTTGTTTGCTGATGAGTCCTGTCTTTAAATAATATTTAGGTAGCTGTGAGACAATAAGTAAATACACATACTTGCATAATTACATCAATTTCCACACCCCTGATCACCTCAGCATTTTATAACAGTAAATGAGGTTTGATGCAGAGCAAAATTATTTTTAGACAGACTACTGATGAAAGTAAAAAATATGAAAAGATTAACATTTTGGAAAGTGAAAGTTGTTTCCCTACAACAAAGCTCTACACTAATTAGGCCACAATTTATTGAGTAGGAAATAAAAATCAGTGAGGCATTAGGAAAAGCTTTTAGAAAGAGACAAACTTTGTAGCTGTTCCATCAGAGGCTTATATTCTGATATAATTACAGCCTATTTATTCAAAGAGTTGTATATTAATGGATTCCAACTCATTAATGAATACCATTTGTTTCTACGGAATTAATTGTTGACAAGTCTAAACAACTTTGAGCTGTACTTAATGGAATCTGATCTGCCAAATGAAATCCTTAATTATTAGTACTTTATTGAGCCACTTGTAGTCTAAAGCTTTTTGAATACAAAGTACTGAAACAATCTTGCTCTTTATTTAAGCTGGATATAATTATTTTCTGAACGAGAAAAGTTGACTGGGATGTAAAACACACCTACAGCGTTTAAGCTGGCAATATATATGAATGCTAAAACAAAACAGAACTGAGGGATAATAGGTAAAAGTTGATTAATTCACGTAAGCTCTGCAAACTTTGTCAGTATAATCTATATGTGAGAACAAAGATTTATGGGCATCAGTAGTAAGTACTGCTCAAAAATGAAACCTAGAGACAGATACTTTTTTTTGCTGTTCTGTGTCACAGACCTCACTTAGGAGACAGAGATGTTAGAAAACCCTCAAGTTTTAAACTAGAGCTACCAAAGACAAAATGACAACGTATTTCAAGCAGAACTGAACTACAGCTGCTTATATAACTTAAAACAAAGGTAAAATAACAATGTAAATAACAGAAGTTTCAGTTGTTATGGCAGATCAATATCAAAGTATGTTTGCATAATTTATATACTAAATTATGGCATGTAAAAGAAATAAGTCCAAAATAAAAGTAAATATATAAAATGCATATAAAAATACAAAGTGTATGCATAAATATATATGCATATATATTTAAAACTAGAAATAAAACAAATATATAACATAAAAGTGAAATGCTGAGGCAACATTCCAATAGGTAAAAATAAGAGAAACTGCAAAGTTGCAAAGATTATATTTCATGCAAAGTAAGTATTAGCAGAATTTCATTACAACTCTGAAATAAAGCAAATTTTGTTACGTCAGCACTTTTGATTCACTCCATATGCATCTTATGCTTTACATATTTTCTTTGAAATTGTTCACAAATGAAGCTAGTGTGTTCATACTTTTTGCCTTTGTAAATTACATAGTTTCAGTGCTAGAGGAGGACTGTCCCTAAACTTCCGGGCAATCTGAAACCTTCAGTGTCTGAAAGTTGGTGCTGGGTACAGCTGGCCTCAATTTTTAGAAATTAAAATGTAAGTTTCAAAATCTGCTTGCTTCTAAGTATGCTAAGTATTAAGAATCTGAAGAAGTTAGTGTGTTTTGACAAAAAAAAAAAACCAACCCAAAAATGTATAAAAGACCAAATAAAAATAGAAATTGAATGACTGTTAATGAAGCTGTAATAAAAGTACAGAATAAATAGGTTCATTACAAGAAATATAGACTACTAACTCTAATGTATCAACCTTACTTTCAACTCTGTAAATGAGAATTTTCCCTCTCCTGATTTCATGCTAAGATACCAGCACTGTAAATCATTAAAGTACTGTGAACAGAAATCCCCAATAACATAAAATTCACTATTACAATTTTAACATAATTGTTAATCAGCTTATTAAAGCTGAAGAAGTCAATATACTTGTACTACTGACATTTTTTGTATTTCATTTATTTACCTTCTGGATTTCTTGCACACTACTGAGTCAATCCATCTTGACTTTCAGCTTCTCTTTTCTTTAGTATTTCAGGTGCAACTATTTCAGGAGCCAGTCTTTATTGAAAAACAACTCTATTCTAACCAGTTCTTCTATTCTAACTTTTTAAATTATCAAAGAATTTTATAAAGGTTTCTTTTTTTTCCTTAGTACACTTTGAGGCAAAAGTTGTCCTTCTGAAGGTCAAAACAAGATTCTCTTCTTTTTCTGAGTGATTTTGCCTCCCCTGAGTCTTAATTCCTTTACTGTCAGCTGCTCCTACTTACAGTTACTATTTCCTTCAGGATGATAAACACCAGAGTTGATGTAAGGATAAGATCAGTGGTGCTATCAAAGATTTAAACAGGTGCTGGAGATGGAATCTGAATATATAACAGGACCCCTAGCTTTGATGATCCCCTCTCCAAGCTTGGTTCATTCTCCTCTGCCTTGGGGATCCTATGCTGAGTATCATTTAAATTTCCCCTTGGAAGTTTCCCCTGGGCTAATACCTGCTACAACTTGAGTAAATTAAAAACTGATGAAAGCAGCACTAGCAAAAAGTAATGATAAATATTGGTGACTTGGCTGCACACAGTTATCCTGGTGTGCATTGCAGAAGATGGTGTTAAGACTGACAATGTTTGATACTGTCGTAAGTGATCTGCAAGGAATAAAGACTGTATTCGTGACACTCTCAAGTATATGCAGGGCATAATGAGAGAATGTACAAATCACATACAAGGCTAAGACATCAACAGGAGAAATAAATAAGAGGGAGAAAATAAAACACAGATTTTTTTCAGTTAACAGAAAAAATAAAATTTAATGCCTCCAGGAAGAAAATAATCTCGAATATACTTGAGGTTTCGGGCCACGATGATCTCCTGCCTCCAACTGCTGACTGTGATCTGTCTCTCACACGCCATGTACTTTGGAAGCACAAGCACTAGCTTGACTTTTCAGGAATCCTTTTACTCTGAGTTCCCTTTATTTTCCTTCCTGGGAGTTCACGCCTCATGGCTTGTCACTCATCTAGAGCTCTGCTGCCCTCCTTCCTCTAGGGCTTTCCCTGACACCCTCTCCAGACCTTCTGAGAACTTCTGGTGACATTCCACTCTGGGTAGGATGACATTTAAAGCAAAGGGCACACACCTTGGGATGGAATTTTTGAACACACACATAACTGGACATTAGGCAAAGCCTAACACATACACACAAATTTCTGGCAACAGGCGTGTCTGTGCAAAAAACCTATTTCAACCTCTGGGCTTTGCCTGCACCAGTGAACACCAGAGAGTGTCGGGGCAGAGAAGTTAAATCACCTATTGCTGAAATGTCAGAACGGTCCCTGGTACCCTTTTGGCACTGATCATCTGGCAGTTCCCCATGTGATTCCCTACAACTCAGCCCAGGTGCTTGGCAAAGGCCACGGACCATCCCTCAACAACTGCTTTGGACGCAACAACCCTGGTTAGAAGACTACAAGAATTTAAGTTGGCTTGATGGCCAGAGGAAGGTCCTGGCACTGGTGATGTGGCCAGTAAAGGTGCAGCCTTTGAATCCTGGGCCTCACCAGGGTGGCACACACCTTACAACAGGAATTGCAGCCGGCAGCACCACAGGCAGGGAGATGCCTAAAGCCAACATGCTTAGGAAGGTCCTCCTCAGAGTTAGTCACGGGGAGAGTAACAACAAGGATGTGTCTTAAATGTAAAACTTGAGGCAAAATGATAGGAAAGTACCTAAGTGCCTAATGTATCCAGCACAATGTATGGATTGTACAAGCAGCTGCAATAAGCACAAGGAAGGCTGCAATCATACAACGCAGAACAGGTACAGTCACAGCCAGAATTGCTACTCTCCAAGCATACTAGTGTTACCAGAAAGTTATTATCAAATCAGCTCACAGGATATCAAGAGAAATAATTCTGCCTGGAAAGACTGAATCACAGGGGACAGTCAAGTGAATTAAATGAAAGTAAATGAAGAATATGAGATCTGACCGGCGACATGGAATATTAAATGGATTTATTCCTGTTTATCAACACTTGGTAGCACATTACCAAGACAACATGTAAAATGATCTGCTGTTCCTCAGTTTGGAAATTAGTAAGATATTTGTTCACTTATAATTTCTAATCTTCCTTTAAAGTGCTGCTGACATGAATTCTGTCACTGAGCCTAGAAGTGGATTTGATGGTTTGGTTACGATAAGCACTTTCCTTCAAAATGTTTTTGAAAATAATCCATCCATAACAAATATAGAGTGCAAAAAGAAAACTGCACAGGCTTCTTCATCAGTGTCATCCATAAGGTTTTTGTCTTTTCTGTTCTCTGGGGCAGAAGTGCTATGGGAGTTTAGGATTCATGCCTCTGTTTTTCTGTTAATTCCTGTATCATGTGCACATCCTGAAGTTAAAATCAATTAACAAACCAGAAACAGGAACAAAAAGCCCCACCCTCACTTACCTTGATAAGGAATGTAAAATCTCAGCCTTAGTTACTTCTGTGTGCTTGCAGCAACCAAAACAAAGGTGAAACACCTTGCAAAAATGAAATAGGTAAGAAAACCTCAGGAATGTTTCATTTTAAAGGTGATCACACATTTTCAGTACTTCACCCTTCCTGTTAATTGCCAAACAGGTGCAGATAAACTCTCACTGTACGGTCTGCCTAACCAAAGATGGAGACATGAGGGAAGGTATTAACAACGAGGGTAGATGTGATATATGTCTGCAGTCAAGTCACAGGATGGAACAAAGCCTTTCAGCCGTCAACATTTTCCCCTGTTAAAAATGAAACCCTTTAGGTTATTTCAAAACAACCGTAAGGGCACTTTGTGTGGAACAGGATCATTAACTTAGGAGTGAAATGACTTGAGTGTAACCTGCCTCTAGTACCCTTTTCTTCTTTTACTAGAAACTAATGAATGAAAAAAACAGAAAGTGGCAAAAATAACTCCAGTGATACACATGTCTGGCATGTATTTCTTTAATTTATTAGTTTCATTTATTGCCTCAAGTGATTTTCATACTACAGCATAAATTAGTTTAAGCAGATTTTCTTTCTCATTTGGAGCAAAAAACTAGAAATGCCAAAGAGAATCCTAAAGTTCACACTCAGTTTACTTCTCACAGTTTTGAATGTCAATTTTGGTTTATATATTCATTAGGAGGAAAAAGGCAAAGTAGAGTATGCTGCTCAAGAGCATAAACAGTACACAGAAACGCTTGCAACAATAACTTGGTGCAGTAAGGAATTTGGAGTTGAGTGTTATCCATGTGGAACAGGCTTCCTTTGTGCTTCTATTAGCTTCTAATTTGTGACTATACTTGTAAAGGATCAAATAGTACAATCTGTTTTCTGAATAGCAGAACAAACTGCTGCACCAAAAATCTCCAAAAGAATCTATTCCATTATACTCTGATGCTGGCAGACTAACATTTCAAATGTTGCATAATTTCTTACCAATTCTCTGTACTCAAAAGAGCCTTTATAGAAACACAAAAAGAGAAAAACAAGGTCTCCTTTGAAATAAAGGGTTTGTCTGTTTGCCTAAAAGTAAGAGGTAATTAACAGGAAAAATTAATACCGAATGGGATTTTAGCAATCTTCATTGCCCAGTTATGAGGGATTTCTTACCTTTTTTTTTTTTTACAAAAACATGAAAAACTGCAACTGGTTCTGTATTTAGGAAGCAGATTATGCTTAGGGTTTTTTTAAGATCAGTAGTGAATTGCCCTGACAAGTGTCAGGTGCCAGCCCCGGCGATCCAAACTGGTTCTTTCCTGCAGATCCCAGAGGTGCACGGTGCTGAGGACACCGCACTAGGCTGTGGGAACATTGCTCCCACCGCTCTGTTGTTCCTGTGCTAGCTCCAGCCTAACGGCAAGGACCCTGCAAGGCCTCACTAGTTGATTCGGTTATGCTGCTTAGACTCTTAAAAGGATGACACACAGCTGAAGGTTTTTAAAAAAATTTGGTTGAGTTTGCACTCTCTGGGAGGTCTCCTCACAGTTTGTCTTTTTATTTCTTTGTTTTTCGCATGTGGTTTGTTTTTTTTTTTCCTTGTACTGTGAGGACAAGACAGCCTCAGAGTAAGGTCAATAGGGAATTATCTTAGCCCTTGGAACCATTTCTATGGATGGCTACTAAAACAAATTTAAAAATGTAAAGACACTCCATTATCTCTAAGGGCTGAAGAACCTTGATCTTGATAGGACTTGTTACCAGATGAGTAAGAAGTACCAGTGAGGCATCATGATACTCTATAAGACTCAAGAGTCCTGAAAACAGGTACTGAGACTCCTGATGTGGAAAGAGCTAGTCCTCTTTCCTCTCCTCCCCAGAAAGGTTCAAAGGAGTCAGTCATGAAGAAAAACAGTAAGCTACAATATTAGCCTTTCATTCTTTCTTTTTCTGGCTCAAGACATATTTCCTCATCTCTGGTAGGGAAGACAAAGCCCAAGATACCCAATGGCCAAAAGTAACAACCTTCCAGAGGAAGACGTAGTGAAGGTCAGAGACAACACAGTATTATTCTCAAGTAACAAAAGGAGTAGTATCTAAGTGTGTTCAAAGCCTTCTATGGATGTAAACACTTGTTAATTCCGTATGTCACAAAGTTTAAGAAAATTAGGCTGACACAGTTTTTACTTGCATTCAGCAGAAACACACTTCACTAAATCAGTGGAGCTCACGTATGTCAGATGAGAACAGATTAGGCTCTGTATTTCCCTTGCAATAATACCTTTGCTTTCAATGTTTTGTCTTCTTTCAGGATATAATATTCATCTACAGGAGTTTCATTTTCTGTTGTTTTCTCCAGAGTTTTTACTTCACAATATTGCTCTGGCTGTACAAACTTGGCTGAATGTATCAGATAGTATACTTATGAAATTCATAGGTGTTATTGTGCTGGAGTCATTGCAGGGCAGTGACTCTGGAGAACAGTCAAATTTCAATCTTCATAGGCTGGAAAGAAGGTCTTCAAAGAACATAACTAAATTCAACAATGATAACAGCAAAAAGCTACGCTTGGACAGAAGAAACACCAGAAACAGCAGCTGACAGAAGGACACAAGGAATCATCAAAACTTCCTGGAGGAGTAACCAACACCAGTGCCAAAATCTGCAGTGCACACTTTCTCATGCTGCTGTGATGGAGAAAATGCTGATGAATGCCTGTGTGCTGTTTTTTAAGCCCCACACGCTGAAGAGTTGTATTCTGTCAGGTGCCAGGACTGGCCTTCATCAAGTCATGCAAATTTCTGGCAACTACAGGAGAAAAAAAAGAATGGCTGNAGAAGGAGTTTAGAAAGCACGACGTCCTTCCTGAACTTCGACTCAAGGGGAGGGTGTCCCTGACAGCTTGTCTGACCCTGGCCTCTACGCAGTAAATAATCGAGTGTACCCTGACATCGAATCTCGTAAAACACTGTCGCATCCACTACTAACAGTTAAATCACTGTTTCATGTTAATAAGTATCTCACTACTACTCTCTTACAAGTGAAGTTAATCACTCCGCCTGCGACACCTCGTGAACAACTCCAAACAAAGAGATTGTCTTGGGACCATTTCTGTTCACTGGAGGATTTTCCAGGCTGGCAGAGACTGTGTCCTCAAGTATAATTCCAAAGCTCTGCCTCAAACATGAACTCAAGCCTTGTAAGCAGCTGATATGCAAACAGCGCTCTTCTCAAGGATGAGCCTCTCTTTAGTGTAACTATTTTAATGGCAGGCATAGCCCCAAAGAATTTGGGATTAATTTGAAATCAGTAAGTTTAAAGAAACCAAGTTGAAGGAATGGCGTAATTTAAGCAAGGATAAAAACTAGCTTCGCTTGTTCAATTAAAGAAGCAGGTGCAGACTAAGTAAATTTACTTATAAGAAAAAAGGGAAAACTGAAAGGAAACACAATTAAGGTGGGCAAAACACTTTATATAAGGGTGAGGTGATTTAAAGAAGCTCTAAGCGAAGCACATCATCTGGCTGAAGTTGCAGAAACTCTCTCAAATCAAGGCAATTAAGAACTGCAGAACAGAAAAAGACCCTTTCTGGCATGCAATAGAAGAAAAAGCAGAAAGCAGGGAAGCTACAAGTATGCAACTGGACAAAGCTTCTCTCATCTCTAAAGGGAAATGTACATATATGGACAGCTGCTCAGAGAATGAAAGCAAACACTGAAGGAAAACCTCTAAAACTTCATCTTTTGCTTTTCCTGGTTTTGTGCTTAGCATTATGAATAACTAAAAATATTTTAAAACTTGCTCTTTTTTCACTATGAAGCTCAAACAGAGTAAGATGCTAAAGTTAACGTCATCCTTTGATTATTATCTGACTGTTGTTCTTAAGTACTTCTCCCCCAGGCTGATCACTGTAATTTGTGCAGGGACACTAAGGTACAGAAGAGTTTTTTAAGGGCTTAGAATTGAAGAAGCTGAAGTTGGAGGCAGATTTGCGGCTGTGAGGGAGTAAAGTGACAATGCCTTAGCTAAAAACAATCTAGTTTTGCCCTTGTGTTTTCCCTGCCCTCTGTGAAAAGAAGGATAAATGATCAGGTTTTACAGTACTGATCTCTCTGCACATTGTGTCTCATTTTGTTGCCCAGCCGTGTGATATTCCCATACTCTGCCTCACCTAGCACCCCCAGGAGTGTGAAAGGCTCCTGCTCATCTGTAACTCCTTCCTCATCTTCTGCCTACTCTATTTTTTAGGTTAAGCTGCTTCTCCCCTTGCCACAGGATGCTGAAGATAGCTAAAGGAATTACTACTGTGCAAGAGCTAGAAGAGGTTCTGCATGTAAATACTGTGATTTTTACTACCCATACTCAGAACTCACTGCTATTTTACCTCGCGGACAAGGAGCACTGCAGCATTCCCTGGCAGTCGGGAGTTTTGGAGAATGCCCTGCATTTCTGAGGCATGAAATGAGTTACGAGCAGGGCTTTCCACCTCTGAGAAGTAAACCTTGTTTTGGACCACTTAGTTGTCCCTGCAGGCCAGACATGCTCGTGGGTTCTGGAACTAAAAAAAGCAGAAGCTATAACATTTTTTTTGTTTGATGAAACAGTCATTCTGGGTTCTCTATTCCCACACCAGCAAGAGATCTAAAGACTAAATTTCCTTGTCTAGATCAATAAAGTACAAACATATATTAATCACTCCCAAACCTATGGCTTTTTAAAACAGGCTAAGGTGAACTGAATTTCAGATTAAGTAATTTCATACAAATCTGATGCTAATTCTGAAATTTCAAAACTAGATCCTTTGGAAACACAAAGATAAACTTATTTACATTACGGATGACTTTCAAAGTGATTTACATTGTGGTATTTCACAGATGGCTTTCAATCAAATTAAAGATTTGCAAAGGATGAAACTTTTAGGGATCGTAGATGCAGATAAGGCTGACAAACTGATGCTTTCTTTGCCTGGATCTTCAACACTGTCTCCTAGGCTTTCTGCTTAGTGAAATTATTCAAGGAAAGGAACTATTAGGATTAGCTGAAGATCAAGTTAGAGTTTTTCTTTGTGAGATTTCAGCCAACATATGTCCATGGAATCAGGCGGTCTACATCCATGACAGAACTGGCTAAAGTCCTTGCCAGGCACGGATAGGATTTGTTGGGATGGGTGAAAAAACACGTGGGTAAAAAAAAAAGTTTGCTAGTCAAGCTCACACTGTAGTGGTTAATGGGCTGTGCTTTACCTGGATGCCTGTGACAAGTGGAGTATCACAGGGAGCTATCCTGGGATATGTCCGGTTTAACGGCTTAATTATAAGACGCCTTAAAACATCTTAAAATTCTTTAGCGAATAGAAAGGCAATGGAGCAGCACTAGAATAAAATTTTATTTTCCTTGTATTATAATTTTTCCACTCTCATAGAAAGAGACACCCTGTCATAAAATTATTTTTAAAACAGATGGAGACAGGTACAAAACATAGTCAAGCTGAGAAGTTAAGAATGCAGCAAAGTAACAAATTAAAAAATCATAAACCACTATTAGGCTAGTAATTGATAAGCACTGCTAATTCAGCCATATAAAGATATAATTCAACCTTATGTGTGTATATATATACGTATACACACACACATATATACATAAGTATATATGTAAAAGCCTGAACAATTTGCATTTGCAGAACATAAGCATTTTGCCAAATTCTCAAGTACATATGTTTACAAAAAAGAAATCAGCAAGATAGAAGAGATGCCATTGAACTGTTAATTCTAAAACTGTAAGGGTAACTCAGGTGAAACACTCCAGGGAGCGATGACAGGTCAGACCAAATTCTTTTTTTCAGTGTTTCCTATTCCTTAGGTCTACCACAAGTTATACTCAGCACATGGGACTTTGAGATTATTCGTTTCAGACATGTAATGGTCTCCACTCAGCAAAGACCATGTGTATTTTCTCTGGATTTGGGATTCCTCTCTGGAGACCAGATATGTAAAAGTTGGATGTCTACATACCTACTTAGTAAATACTTTAAGACCTGGTTAAAGTTCAAGCCGCAGGATGGTTTCTTCCAGCTGGGTTGCAAATCGTCGCCTGTAACAGCTAACTCCAGGGGCTGACTCAGTCATCCTGTTTCATTCCGAATCTAAAGACAGGGACGCTTACTCAAGTTACATCTAAGAGTCACTGGACAAGAGCAGAAATTGTCCAAAAAGCATGGACTTAAACCTAGGACTTCCTATTCCTAAAAACAGACAAGATATCACATGGGTGGGATTTAATTCACACATTAAGACCTAAATGCATGTTTGTGCCAATAAGCTACATATCTAAGCTCACGCTATCATCATTGCTCGATTCAGTTGCCTAAGCAGACACATTCAGTGACAGCACCACAGAAGATGCTCCGGAGCATCAGAGGCATCTACACAATCAGAGAAAACATGACACAGGGCTTACAGAAGGTCTGCAGTCCGTTGGGGTAGCAGCTGTAGGCCCAGTACCATTAAGGTAATTTGTAATTGTTTCATAGCTTAGATATCATACCCACTTGGAGATATCTAAATATTGAATATCTTTGTGCATCTTCATCTTAAGGCAGGTCCCATCTTGGTGAAAAACCTCTTCAAGAAACATGAGACAACAATCTGTCTAATAACTATTCTGGTTGCAGAGGTTATTGTTCCCACCAAAGCTGAGGTACGTTCACTGACATGGTTCAACTGCACTATTTAATTTTGCACTGAAACACATAAGAAGAGCCCAGGTGACCAGTAAATAGCACGTCTGCAGAGAGGCTACCGTGTGTCCAAATTGCTACAATGGCATTACAAGGGGAGCTCTCTCTCTACCCCAGCGCTTTCAAAGCTGCGTAACAAACGGTCTCAAATCTTTGTCAGAGCGTAAGTGCCATGTAGTTATTCATCTCTGGACACAAAACTCCCTCTCTCTATATGCTGTGAAAAAGATTTCAAAAATCAGGTCTCAAGTCAGCAGTTACTTCAAAACTTATCAAGGACGCACGTGCTTCCCAAAATATCCATTGCTCTTCCAGTGGCCTTGAGAGGTTGCTGATGAGAAAATGCTACAATCTGCAAAGAAGATATGTGTCCATTTGTGCCCAAGTTGCTTTACTAATAACAAAAATATTTTTTGCCAATAGATCAGCAAATATGCAGTGGTGTGCAATCTAGTGTTGACACTGTTCTTCAGAACAGGAGTCTTGAAACAATACACATTTTGCTATTATGCAAATTCCAATATTATCCTGTGTTTTGTGTCTTTTCTTTACAAAATACTTTTGAATGAAGCTTTATTAAAAAATGAAAATTTTATCCATTAGCTACCAGTTCCTTCGGTTTATTCTTCTCCTTGCTCTTTTTGTAATCATGTATTCAGTGCTGTGGAAGGAGATGGAAGAACTGATCCTCTACCTTAATGAAGCAAACACACAAACAAAGAGTAAAGCAGTAACAAAAGGGGCAGAGTAGTTCCTGAGTGGTTATCAACCTTACATGTCCATTTAACTTAGTTGTCTTTAATTCGGATAAACTTATCTGACTTTCTAATGTGAATATTCAGGAACACTTGTTTTGCAAATCAAACAGATCTCTGTTGAAAGCAGTCTTGCTAAAGGAAAGCACTAAACAAATGTTACCACATGACATACCAAAATGCAGTTTAAGAAACAGAACAGTGGCCAGTGTCTAAATAAGTATATCTTCGGGGAGCCAATTCAACATCAAAGTAACTTCTTTTGTAAATATTAATTTATTTTACATATATAGAAAACAAAGGTTTAACATCTGAAATAAAAGCATCCAAATTAACAAGATAAATTATTTACAGTATTAAAAAAGGGATGTTTCAGAGAATTTTTCTGACATAAAAATGGATCTGAAGAAACAAGTACAAGGGGAAGCATAAGGACTAATGCTGAAAATAGTTTATATTTACGGTGAATATACACTATTATGGGACATAACAAAACTAAAATGTTTATCTAGTAGAAAAAAATGCTGTTAATCAGAATACTTACCCTCTAAATTTATCAAAGACTGGATCAGTTAAGGTATTGTTGAACTCTTATTTTAAAGGCCTTTTTAAAAAATGTAATTTCTATAAATTTGGCTATTATTAGGCATATAATTCCATCACAGAAATAAAAATTTAAAAATCAGATAATGCATAAATATACAAAGAGGATTTTATCAACATTCATTAACTTTGAAAAGAAAGGTTAAAGGTAATCATTAAAGGTGTTAAATTTATTCAGATTAAATCTTTGAAATCATTAGTTAACTCAGAGTGAATTAGGCTGTTACTCAAGTGAAGCCAAGCAGTAGACAATAAATGTAAGGAAGTTGTAAAACTAAGCACCAGATTTTATTTTGATCAGATAATGACTTTTTTGATTAAATCAGAAACTAAGTCTGTCCTATAAGAATTCGTAGCAATAAGTTACCAAGTTTAAAAATAAGCATTTTTATTTCTGCCAACCACTCATGTTCTCTAAACCTCACAGAAGCTATACAGCTCTTTACACACACATTATGTCTTGACTGTAAAATTCATAATGCTTATTTTAAACATCTCCTGAAAGAACTGTCTTTGCTGTCATTTTAACTGTGTATGCAAGCACCAACACGTTGTTTTCTGTTAAGAGGAACAGCATTTATTCAAAACGCCACCCGGATTATTATATTTTTTCTATATTTAAAGTTGGAAATAAATGGCATTATCTCTGAAACTGCTGTATTGCTTAGTTGTTTAAAGTAAATGTTTTCCAATAACAACAATTTCCCTGTCTGGTTCAAAAAATTTCCAATACAATCCCACAACAAATGCAGTGTTAAAGATATAGGCTGCTTGTTTTAATCCATTTGTATTTGAGACGAGTTCAAAAGAACACTCACTCTCCACAAAAATAAAGAAAACAAAGGGAATTCATCTGAGAGGTGAAGAATAATTTGATCAAGGTTCTTCAGAAATTTGATTTTTTCTTCTCCATCATAGTCTGAGCTTGAAACATTACTGTCTTCTGTCTCATTTTGAAGAAGTTGTTCCAGAATCATGCACAAAAGAAAAATATTCTCATACCGGGTAATGTCATACGTGGCCTGGATCTGGGAAAAAAGAAAAATCGATACATAAGCACAGCCCATCATCTCAGGTGACAGTTTAAGGAATAATTTTAACATTTGCAGTAGTATTTATATAATCAGAATGGCTACATGCTCGGTATGATTACTTCTAAGAAATGTTTTCCTTTTTGTGATAAGAGCCAAACAACTCCATCATACTACCAAACAAAAAGTCAACATAAGATCCTGTTCATGTGTCAAAAAGGGTTTTCTCTACCTAATTATCCATAGGCTGTGACGCAATGATCTATAGATCCTAAACAGCAGCAACAGCTTTGTTTGTTTTAGGCATGTAATTAAAATGGGTGGATTTCTGTTTTCTGAAATATAAAACAACAAGTGAAAAAAGAATTTTTTTTACTCTGAAATATAAACAATCATCTATTCAAGTGACACCTCCAGAAAGTACAAATTCTCAATCTCAGTAGATAATACACAAGCCAGTACTACATATCTGAGTCAGTCACAGTGAAAGAGTCAGTTTGTCAAATAAACTCACTGACCAAACTACAAATTCATTTAAAGCCATACAGCTTTTATAATTTATAAATTTACCTGACCCGTGTTTGGAAACCACAATTTCGAACTGAAGCTCTCAGAAACTCTGCTGTACATAAGGAATAACTGGTAAGATAAAAACTTAAACCTTTGAATGAAATTCTGTGTTCTCCTGAACAGCAAAACCTACCAATAATATGAGATGACTTGCAAAAGGCTGCAATTACAGTAGCTAGATGATCAGAACTGAAATGTAAAATCATAGCTGCTAGAAAATTAATTGCATATTTTACATGGACGGATAGCTACAGCGAGCCTAAACAACAGTTTAGCCCTGTAGTACAAAGCCAGATGGGTCTAGGCTTCGACATGGGTCTATAAATCAGTATCAAACCATTTTACCCACCCTAAACCACACACTGCTAGACTTTCCGAAGTGTGAAATTTATTACATACTAGTTGTTTTTACAAACAATGTAAATATTTTTGATTACACTAGAATGTAACAAAAAGACAGCACTTTACTTCCTCAGGTAAGGCTGCTACTATCTACCTCTGTGGCAGGTGGTGGCTCAGGGATTGTTCACTTTGTTTTTCTGAGCTAGTGGTTCTTAAGCCTGAAATCTGTGTTTGAAGTTCCCCAGGGTAATGTCTTTCAGGTAACCTCCCATCTCAGGGACAACACTAAGACACCCCAGCCATTCTACTGCAAAGCCTCAGTGTAGCAAAGTCGTTTTGCTGCATTTTTCTAGACATCTTGAAAATTAGGTTAATTGCTGGAAAATATTACCCCTAGCCTTGAATGCTCCAGCTCTGTCTTTCTGGTAAGGAAAATACGCACTTCAAAAGCTGCTGCTAAGAATTCGATATTGACATTCTTATCACAACAGACAACAAAAAATATAAAAGGACAATATTAAGTATTTTCATACTTTTAAATTCCAATTAAATCAAATTGTATAATTAGGGAAAAACTTCTTCTAAAGCAGAGGTAACAAGACAGTCTGTTTCTTCAAATATCAAGCACCTGACTCTAAGACAACCATGCCTATACACTGACTGTTTTGACTATTAACTAATACTGGTGAGATACATGTATTTATTTTGCTTATTAGACTAAACTACAGCTTTCTGAGTAGAGAAAATAACTGGTATCAATGACTTCCTGAATTTCTAGGGAATAGATAATTCTAAAAGCCCTCAAAATCTGCTCTTAAGACTTTCAGCGTAGGAATCATCTGACCAAACACTGGCATCAACTAGCTGAGATAGTTATCCTCGGTTCTTGTTTTAGTCAACCGAGGGAAGCAAGGGGTGGGAGTCAGTTGTTTGAATGTAAATATCTATTGCCATTTTGGATGTCCAGGGGTGTCCAAGGCATGTGCATGAGTAGAGATTTACATAAGAGTCAGCATCTGTAAGCCGGGAGTACCACCAAGTAGAAACATAAATTGAAGCTCTATGCTTTTAGTTCCTGTTATTTGGATATCAGAAGTACAATGTTACAAGCAAAAACCTTTTTTTGATTTTTAAGTGTTGGCCTTGTAAATTTCACTCAGATCTTCCTTTCGCATGAGGAATCAATAGAAAATGTTCTAGAAAGGCAAATTATGTCACTTCACTTATTCCTGTAACTTCTCTTCCAAGTAGTTAAGCAATTGAGTTACTTCCAGTGGGTCTTGAAAAGTTCAATTAATTGCAACATAGTAAACTATCTAATTGATTGTGGGTAATAGAAACCACAAGCTAACTAAATTCTCTTTCCTCTGCAAATACTACTGCACTAAAAGAAAATTATTTTAGCCACACAGAACTGAGTTTGAACAGAAAGGCTAAGTCTGATGTCAAGGAGGAATAATTTTTTTGAGGCAATTGCTTTTCAGGGGACAAATGCACCTTGAAATATTGTTTTAGAAAATCGGGGGGGGAAGGGCGATGCCGGGGGGAAATAGTCTAGAACATTTTCTGGCTCAAGGCTTATTAACCTTTCCAACCCATTTAATAACCTGAACAAAACACGTATCCACTTCTGTTGTTGGATGTCTTTTGTAGCACTAGTTGATTCAATTACTACCCGTGCAAATTTATACCACAGAATTTGTAGAGGAACACCTTTTCCTGTTACCTAATGGTGCACAGTGAGGTAACAGACCTCTTCACCTTGCTCACCAATGCGTGTAAGCGGGTAGCAGCATAAGCACGTGTACACACATACGCACAGCAGTCCATCCAGAAAGTTCAGAAGAAACCTCTGTAAAGGAAACCCTATATATAGAACTGCAGTTCCAGAATACATTAATACCAACTTAAAATAGTTTAAACACTAACTTTGTTTTCAGAAAGAATTTTAAGATAATCACTCTTTTTACAGATCAGATGGGTGTGCAATGTAGGTTTTAGACGCTACTTTTTTTTTTTGTGAGATCAGTCCTTGACAACTTTTCTTCACCAAGTATTTGGAACTGTGGTTTTTAGCCATCTGTGTCCCAGGTCCCTGGGCCTTCATTTATATGCCTTCTTCTCAAAGCGACAGGTCAGATGGCCCTGGATCAAATTCCAAGCCACTGCTCTCTTATTGGACAGATTTGGAGTTGGGGTCTTCAACAAAATTTTGGACAAAAAAGTAGGGATTAGAAAGCACAGAATTATTTGAAGTAACCTTCACAGGATGGTGGATGCAATTTCTGAAGGTTAAAAATGAAAAAATCCCAAGTGATATTCTACGTGCAATTTTTGGACTTAGAATATTTTTGTTTTCATGTCTTAGTGGTACATGCACACTTTTATCACTTATTCAAATGCTCTCAGTAACAGTAATATAAAACAAGAACAGCAGAATAAATATTAGCTTTGGAGAAATTCTCTACAATTCTTAAGCCTCACCAGCTGCAACTCATATTTCTAGTGATGCAGTCTATTGGGGCTGGCGTTTTCATGCACAGAAGACTCATACTGCCTTCTGAGTATAGGCAAATAACTTTTATTATTTTTACACCTCAGAGGATCTACATAATGGAAATAATGCTTTAACAGTGCAAATACAAATCAGATGAAAAGAAAGAGATTATGTTCCTGGCAACTAGTATTTGTTTCCATGGACAAAGCGTCAGCAACACTTCTATGCTTTCTGGAATAAGCCAGAAACAGCTCTAACTCAGGAAAACAACTTTTTGGGTTTATATAGAATGTTGAAATGCTGAAATTTCTAACAAAATTAAAACAATTAAAATTAATCTAGAAGCACCATTATGTTTGATTAATGACAAAAAGCTTTCTTCCTTTTCTATCCCTGTAATTTAGTTAACACCTGTTCAGGCTTCTTAAGTCCTATGAAGATACCAAGTTTAAATGTATATTGCAACAAATAGTTATACACAAAATAATGTTGTATAAAATGCTGACATACTGACACAAATTTGAACCAGACTGGAAAGATGAGTGTTTATGCACCTCTGCTGTTTAGAAAATGGTAACATTGACACTCCTAGAAGATGGCTATTTTAGCAGAAGAGTGTTCTGCTCAAATCTCCTCAATACACCATATTCTAACAGCTTTGCTTCTTGAAAAATTTTTTGTGCAACTTTTGTCACTTACATTTCTTGGCAAACTTTTACTATTCAGCAGGGATATAACTTTTATGCCAGCAAGGTGTCTCTTCTGTGTCCCAAGAAATATTATTTCGAATTTCACTGAAATACCAAGAATTAAAAGTTCGTATTTCTCTCCTTTTACATGCCTATTTTTCAGAGAAGCATAAAAGGAAGACCAAAATAAACAACAGGAACTTCTAAAGCCTTGCTAATATTGCCTTTCAATGGAAACACAGGTAGTAGGACCTGCAGCACTGCCAGCTGCTGGGCTGTGATCAGCCCTCCTGTTAAGGAGGCCAGAAGACAGAACCGAACCACATCTGCCATCTAGCCATTTCCAGCAAAAATCCCCCATGGCCCATCCCCTCCCCTGGGAAGCAAATGGAGCCAAAGCTCCTAAACATTCCTTAGGGCAGGTAGAAGCCAACAAAGAGCATGTATCTAACCTTGAAACAGTCTGTCACCAACCAACACATCATCTGTTGCAAGCAAACAGCCCCAGTACCCCTTGGGCAGGCAGGCACAGGTGCATGTGCGGATCGAATTCTTGGCAAGAAAATGAAGATTCATGGACTAGGAGGCCACAGCATGAGTGTAAGATGATGTCCCATGTAACACAGAACACGGGACATATCCAAACTACTTCAAGCTGCTTGAAGTATGCCTGTTGGAAAACGTCCAAGCTTGATTTACATGTTTCTAGAGACACAGAGTCCTGGATATGCTGTTTTATGGCAAGTTAACCCAACTCTTTTTTAGAGTTATTTGTTGCCTCTACTTTCTGGAAGTAGGAGGGGTTGCTCCATCTAGAAGTAAGAGAAAGGAGGATATAAGACTAATGAACAAGGCAGTGACAAACTAAATACAGCCACTGATGTACACAGAAATGAAAAAAACATTTCTGAGCTTACTGTGCCTACATAAGGGAGAGACGCTCCTCTGAAACTGTTTTCTGTATTTTAACACTACATTTATCCTAAAAAGTATATCATTATAAAAACAAGTCCCTAAATGGAGAGTTATTTGAAAGCATCACTTTTTAAGAAAAATGTTTCTAAATGATAATGAAAAATAAGAAAGAACTGACTGTCTGGAATCTCTATCAACCAGTAATCTGCATTTAGTAAATTTTGTTTGCTAAAGTAACGCTGACAAACTTAGGTTTTCAGTAAAAAGAACACTGTTTTACTCTACGAGTCCAGTGTGAGTCAGAGGTTAATGGAAATATATTTCAAGAATGACTGAATTGTTTCCTCAGGTAGTAATACATTCTCATTTTATGAACAAAGAAGATAAATTCTCACAGGGAATTCTGTTCTTGACCCTGCCTTTTTCCTTTGAGAAATCTCTGGGCTACTCATTGCTGTGTTCAATTTCTAACACAAGACAAACATTTTTTGGATTGCAGCATGTACATTTGGATAATGGGCCTTTTACTTCAAAACAACACGAGTCTTTTAACTGCATGTTCCACAAGCATGTAAAAAACCTCTATGTGGATCATTAAAATTTACAAACCCAACAATATCCACCACATAAGAAAGCACACAGTAGGATAAAAGAGGTTATCTCTAATTGCTGTTTAGTGGTTTTATAACATGCTGATAAGCATCTCTAAAATATTTAAAGCAGGCATGCCTGAAAGACTTTTACTAGAAATCTTTTTGTTCTGATTTTAATACTATTGTATTTGATTAAAAGGCAATTACCTTCAAAATCGCCATGACCCAGGATTCAGTTTTGAGCTGATTAGCATTTATCTTTAATTGCTTTTTGTTTTGTGATTTTGAAATGCATATTTCCCTAACATCCCTCCCAGTAATCATAATCCTCATTAACGACGTCAGCATTCACCTGCTAAGAAAGTTCAAACTAATTTACACTCTCTTTCAGTATCTAAAGCAAAATTCACACCACCTACAATTCCTTATTTAAATTTATACCACCACCCCTCAAACTTCCAAAGTTATTTTGATGTTTTATTCAACAAGATCAGAAATTCTAGTTGTGTCGACTTTATTCATGCTATCATTTTCTTCTCAAGATTCAACAAATCTGCTTACAGATCAAGACCAAACATGCCAGCAGAAAAGGTCAAGGAATTACTAACATTTGTGAAAGTTAAATTCCAGAGGAGGGACCATCATCTAAAATCTGGGAACAAATGAATCTGCAGCTACTATAGTCATGAGCAACATTTTGTCAACAACACTTTAGATGTCCCAGCCAGCCTCACACTAGGCAGGTTTCATAAGCAATAGAAAAAAAATCTTCTGCAAATGATGTCTGCCCAGACACGATAATTTTGGCATACCCTGGCAAATAATCTTGATAGCAAAGAGAACAAGCACTTTAAATTCTGTCACCCAAGGGGAAGATGCTTATGCCAGAGACATCTATGCATCGTGCCTCTTCCACATATCATTTAGCAGGGTCATCCCTTACTAGCTCTTAATATGACACACTGAATTACAAGAAATTCCCAAGCCATCTTAAGCAATATTATTCTTATCTAGTAATATCATTTCCACAACATATTGTAAGAAATTAAATATAGCAGCAGTACAGCATTCAAGCTTCCTTTTTGGAGTAAGAATCATAACAATTGCCTTGCAAGTACCATAACAAAGACAAAGAAAGCTTTAAAAAATAAATCCTAAGCCCCATTATCCTGTTAAAGAAAGCTAAAATATGAGCCACTAAGAAATATCATCTAGAGAGGACAACCAAAAATGAATATATGACCCTTCCTGGGATAACAGGAATTTATAAATCTATTTTATTCCAAAGTACAAGACACAAACTTCAAATGTCACCTCTATCACATATATTATTTTGGAAATCTATTATAGAATAAAAAAATTCAATTCTTCAGAAGTTGAAGCATGAAATATGTTGGGTTTTTATTATTTTTTTCAGAAAATAATTTGAAATAAAGTAGTAAAGTTGTAGACCAGACAGCAGCATGCAAAGTCATTATCAGGGAAAGAGGAGAAAGAAACCAACAAAAAAAATTTAATGAAATTTCTCAGTTATGAACAATTCAGAATTACAAAAAGGTTTCTGTTGTGCTTTTTTTCCTGGTTGAGGAGGAGGAATTGCCTCCATTCCTGTACTCATAGGGAAACAGAATTGTGGGAAAGAGGAGGAAAGAGGTTTATCACTTCAGCTATAAAGGAAAAACTCGGGTTTTAGCTCCCTCAGATGTATGATTCCCTCCAAATAGGAGCTTTAATAAAACTTACATTGACTTTCAACTCCATTCTGTCACTGACAAGACTGTACCATGTACTTTGTTCTGTCTCACCATCTACTCCATTTTCAAAGTCCTATATGGGACTCCTATTTCCCTCTCCATATTCCATTCAGCTTTCGGGGAATCAAAGGATAGAAGACAGATGATAATTTAGATGTGGTTATGAACAAGCTACTAATTACTAGTGGAAACTGAGACAATGACAAAGATAGGGGCCTTAACACATAGACATCCAGATTTTATAGAAGGTCAAGTACCGTATCAAAGTTATTCTAACATACCAGAAAAAAAAACCCTAAAGAAGCAGGAAGAATATAATCTGTCAATCCACCAGTTTCCCGATTTAGTAGCTACTGTCTGTAAGAAAAGCAAGGAGTAGGACAGAAAAGAGCTCTCATATTCCATCTTTTTCAAGTGTTCTTAAAAGTGGTAAGGTCCTCCTTAGGACCCTAGGTCCTCTGGTCCTCCTGACCAGAAACCCTACATTGATTTCATTGGAAGTGATGTTTGAATGGGGCTTCCCAGCCAGAACTGTGTTCTGTTCATGGGCAGACTCGTCTGTCCTTCAAGATTCCCGCTCAGTTCCCTGGGTCAGCCTTATACATATCAAGCTTCTGTTCTTAGCAAAAAGGCGAGAGGTAACACATTCATACACACACAAGTATTGAAAATAAATGGCAATCCCTTTGCTCTGCTCTAACAAACACAATCCCAACAGCAGTGCAAGATATACACTTATTAGTTCTTAATAATAAATTTTTTTTTTTTTTAAAATAAGCTTTTGAATATGCTTTTCATCTCATAAGGCTTTTTTTGTTTTTCTAAAAGCATGATAACCTTGCCTCACTTGACTTACTAAAATAATCTCTTCCAATACTAGGGATGGAAAGTATCAAATGAAGCTAACAAGTGGCAGATGGCTGATCTGAAAAAACCCTGAAAAGAGCAGGTTATCACACAAGGTGCATTTAAACTGCTTGCCACAGGATATTGTGAAAGCTGAAAGCTCTGATGGGGTGAAAGGAAAGTAAACAGCTGTATGATAGCAAAATCTAACAATACACATGTAAAAACCATCACCCCCCCCGCTTTAGATAGCCCACTTTGCTGGATACTGGGGGAATGTTCCTGGAAACATCTCCAAACTCTTCCCTGAACATCTGCTACAACCACCGTCAGAAGCAGAGTATTTGACCTATGGTCTGACAGTGTGGCCATTCTTGTGTTCTCCTGTCTCCCAGTTTACTTTGCTGCCCTACCCACTACCAGCATTAAGTTATTTCAGAAAAGAAAATCCTCTTCCCTTTTCCAAGCAAAGTAAAGCTCGTTTTCAGCTCAGGAATCCTGCAACCAATGGCTCTATATCGCCACAAACATCTTCAGTTTCAGTGAGTGCAGTCCTTCCTCCAAAGCCAGACACAGAAGCCACCCCGCCAGGGTCAGTGTCACACAGGAAAAAAAGCCTGAACAGAAGCAAACCTAGGGGGGTTTGGACCAACTGAAAATGCAATACATACTTGAAACTTGTATTTATCTGATGCAAAAGAAAATAGAAAAGCCATAAAAAATTAAGACAAAACAAAAAACCTAACAAAGAGCAAAAGGAGTGATTCTAGGCATTGCCCTGTTTGAGGACAAGGACAGAGAGGTTGGAACACATGTCTAAGAATTGTAAGAAAAAAAGTGACATCTGCTTTCTGAATCACTTTCATCCAATGAATCAAAGTCTCTGTACACTTTTCATAAATAAAAAAGGATAGTGCTATAGAAGACAGGCTTTCTTCTAATTATGCAGTTATTTTGGTTCTATTTTAGTTCTATACCATTCTATGACTCTATTTTTCCTCTTCCATAGTTAGAGGCTAAATATTGTATCCGTTCAAGGCAATATTCAACCAAGCCAACCTTTGTGCTTGGTTCAGGAAGAAGTGTTTTATTTATCTACTTCTCCTTCCTCTTGTTTTGGAAAAAAGCTTACATTTTATTGTACAGAAGAAAGCCTTCAGGAAAATATTTAGATTTCATATAAATATAATGTTTTCACAATCTAGTTGCCTAAAATGGATGAATATTTCCCTTAGATCTGACTGTAAAACAAGACCAAAAAATATGGTGTTGCAACGATTCTAGCATCTGCCTAAACCACCAGCTTTCCACAACAATTATGCCACCAAATCCCAGAACCTCCTCCCAGCTTTCAGAGAATACCATCACATTCTTCCAAATTTTAACTGGAAGACTCAAGAGGCATTGTAGGATATCATAATTTCATGAAAATTAGACAGGATAGACAAGCAGTGCTGCTTTCTTATTTAATGTATTTAAAACTATATGGAGTATGTATGTAGAATAAATCTTGAATGATTAACAGAATTTAACAATATGAAAATTATGTTGCTTATTCAGTTTAAATATGTGAGAAAGTACAGAAGCAAAGTATTTAATTGAAAACCATACAAAATATAAAATATCATGAATACAGCACAGTATATCTAAAAGTCTATATACACGTTGTAAACCTTAATTTTAGGAGCAATTACTCCTTTGACTAAAACATGACAAAACAGAAAATGGAACAGATTGCTTCCTACAATCTTTTTAGGCTTTACAGAAACTAAACGGGTATGACTGTGAGCAAATACAGTTCCTCTTTCACATTTTACTTTTCCATTTATTTTCCATTATGCTCTTCTGGAAAGCCCCAAACCAGCAGTTTTCTAGACATTTTCACATTTTTAATTTGTTTGCTTGTTTGTTTCAAATGCTATGGTGGCACAGCAGTGTAAAAAGACAGGTTTTTAAGAGCTTCAGAGCAGCTGTTTAGAACTTGTGTCACAGTGAAATGGGTGCTGGAAAGTGGTGATACGCAGTTCAAGACTGGCCCTCTAAAATTCAGCACGACAGGAGAACTCTAAAGTCAGTTACATTTAGAAAGATCCTTTTGAAACTGAAAATCTTCTGCAGCTTGTGTGAAAATTGCAGCATCCTGACAGAACACAAAAAAGCAAAGTACACATGAAAGGGATTAAATTATAAATTGACCGACAGAAAGCCAACTAGTCTTTCTTTCAATTTTTGAAGCAGAAAAGACTGTAAAAACATACAGGAAGGATTATGTACAGGAAAATGCTTGCAATTCTAGAAGTTATGACAAAATGAAACAAATAATGGAAGAACTATAGAAGAAAGATCTGTGGTCTAAGCATTATTATTACTGTTATTGTTGTTTAATGAAATATACACGGTCACACCAAATGAACCGGAGTCCAAAGGTTTCCTACACCTAAATCTTCAATAGCTTGAGTCACACTCAAGGTAGTTCAGGAAAAGTTCTCTGCTATGCAAGTCACAGTTTGTGCATGGACAAACATGTCATATCGATTGTTCTGAAAATCTCAGATGTGTCAGTTGGAAATGGCACAACTGGCCGTAACTAAAGGAGAAGATTCCAGAGAGTGCAAAGTGAAGCCAAAATTTGGATGTATAGCATTACCATTTTCAGCAAGCAGTTACAGTAGGCTTCATTCCTTGTGTTAGCAGATATGGCAGGAGAAGCATGCGATTTTTCCCTCTTTGGTACCATTTCTTATACCAAAGCTTCAACACAACTCAGTAAGAGTACCTAGAGTTGACAACTAGTGGTGGAGAGGTACAGGCTCATTTAACCTTCATAGAATCTGTTTGAAGGATAATGTTCTGTAGTTGGGTTGGATATCTAAGAGCTTAGTACCTTAGCAAAAGTACACATGATTTTACCAAATGGTTGTGCTAAGCCAAAGACCTAAGAACAATAAAGCTAAAAATGACCAGAAGTGCACTCTATTGCACTTGAGTCCCACAAAAGCAGAGTATTGCACCCAAACTACAGAGATATCATAGGTTAAAGCAACTAAGTTTGAAACAGAAGCATCAATTCAGTCAATAATTAGCAACAACAGCACCATCAGAGTTCAATGTTCAAAATCAGAAAAGATTTGAACAAAGACCAATGAAATAGCAACCACATTCAGAAACTGAAAATGATAGTGTTTTAGGCAAATGGCTGAAGTGTCTGGTGGACCTGTTACAGAACGCTGACATAAATGTACCTGCAGAGACCCATGTGGGACCCTGATGACAGTCAGTAAGCTAAAGTTACAGAAACAGATTGTTGTTCATGGGAACACGGTATGATAACCTACATAAAATCAATGTCATGGTATCAAAAAACCAAAACAGCCAGAGAATAATAAACAACTGCACCAATAGAAGAATGTGTTAGTCTGTGACACCACTGGAAGTCAAAGAACTTACTTGCACTTGGTGGAACTGAATTTTGTAGGACAAAAAAAAAAGTTAAAGCCATCTTTCAACTAAGGTTGTTATGTCCTGTAATGCCCTGAACAAACCATAATATTAGGTGAATTACACCTGAAGACCTCTCCTCAGTCGTTACAACCTGCCCTGCCATCCCTTTCCCTGCTGCACTCCCATCTCCATCCTTTTGGCTCTTCTCCATTTTTTTGCCCTCCCTACAGGAAAACAGAAGCTAAGACAACAAACAGAAGCTAAGATACAGTGTTGCAGTGGCATGATCATGTTCTGAGACATGAGTGGAATCACAAGAATCTGAAATACACAGAAGGTCGTACTTCATCAGTGGCCACAATTTTTTTTTTCATTCTTAATGTCTCTGAATTCTGAATCTGAACAAAACGTGGTTTTTTTTCCACGTGATTTGGACTTCCCAACAACAACATGACCTTGGGAAATAAATAAATCAAAGAACAGAAAATAATCAAATCTGCAAACTGAAGAAAAAGATTCAAGTCTCTACATTCACTTCAAAACTATGTATGTTTTGAAGGAGACTGGAACAGCAGAATAATTAGCAGTATTTAAAACGTGGCATGCTGCTTCTATAGAAAGTAGAGTTTTAAAATGCAATTACAGTATCATAATTACCTAAACAATTTCAGAGCTTAATACAGTTTCAAGGTTACAGAAAGCAATCCCTAATCCACACCACCATTACGACAGCACACAACCTTTTGTGTAAAACAAGTAGCACTGTACCAGAAGGACTAAGGTAACTGACATTCAGAGCAGATTCTCAGAGATGATTCTCTCCTGTCTGCAGGTGCTACAGTACTTGCCAATTACTAAATGAGCACACAGTAGGTGGAATGCAACGTTAATGTCAGATTTACCACGTAATCAGACTGCAGTGTCCATGATATTTATTAAAAATGTGTCCTGAAAAGATTAGAAAAAAATTCTAACATTTCAGAGAATGACTAGCCTTTCAAAAGGCTAGCTAAACTTCAGTTTGAGATAGTTTTTTTTTTTTTTTAAATTAAATGGTCTGGAACAAGAAATAATGCATCTTCCTAACTGCTGACCTGATGTGATAATTCGAAATACCTGTTACTTCATTTTATGCACAAAGTGATTTCCAATCAGCTAATTTGGTTTAATAATTACCAGTAGGCAAGACATACAAGAACATAGCAATGCTTCTGTAAGTGCATTTAGTAACACAATAGCCTTCCACTTTTCTCAGATATTGAATTTTGTTATTTTAAACAGATATAATCCCTTACATTTAATGCAATTTAACATAATTACTTAATTTATTAGGCAGGATTAAAACCACTGTGAAAGATATTAAAAGATCGTATTAACAAATCACATTAAATACTCAGGCTACCTAGCTCCTCAAAATTATTTCAGATGACTGCAGGAAATAAATTAACAAAAATATGACAGGAAATCATTACAGATTGACCCGTTAAAAGAGAATAGAAGAAACAAAATCAAATCCTATCACAATTAAGCAGCACAGATCATCTTTGTTATGCTGTAACTGCCTCCTATTAAATTTCTAGTTATTAGAAGGTATTGCCTACCTGGCATAGTAATGATAACATTATTAATGAGTGAAAGACGTCATCTGCAATATAAAGAAAACCTTCTATTTTAATGCTCAAAGTTTATTAGAAGAAAGTCATTATCTTGAATTTGAGCTTTTGTACGTTCCATTGTTATCAGCGGTCTTGTAGAGAATACGTATGCTATAGTAGAGGGAAAACTGCTGGGGTAATACAGCAATTTGCAGACTGTGAAGAAATAAGAAACAGACTACTCCTACATTTTAATGGCTGTAAGGTAGCCATGCAATGCAGTCCTTCATGTTTCCCTGATGACAGGGAATTCGCCAATAAGGAACTCATGATGTGACTGTTTGCTACCAAACTTAAGCCATTTAACTTAAATTCCAGTCCTCCTATACTGTATGGGCACAAAGACGTTGATTTAGAAAAGTTTTTAAGCTTTCCAGTCTGCGAATTCTTAGAAAAATTCTCTTTTGGTTTTGTCACAGGTCCATCTCTCTTCCTTAATGTTGTGTATTTTATATTCCCTACTGGAGACGGAGAAGATGGGATTATCACCATGTAGAACTATGGTTCATTTAATGTTCTTTTCAGTTCTCAATCCTCTGGCCAATAAGAATTGAAAGATTTTAACTTCCTTAATCCTAAGGGGGTTAATTAGATTTCTTTCACCTGCTGCTTCCTCCATGGGATCTTAGTCCAGTGTTCACAACTGTACAAGGGTCAGCCTTGCGCCATTACCTCTCTGTATGTTGCTTTACCTTCCCACAAAACTTTGCTGATAGCTATAATCTCCTTCCAGAATAAAATATGCCTCACAATTTGTTCCAAACACCTTTGTCCCCAGGTGACATGGGGATTTATCAACAAGCAAGAAATTAATTTATTTTTTGCCCTCAGCTCTTGAATGTCTGAGATTACGTCAGGGCTATCAACTCAAAGGCTCACGTGCAAATGAAAGAATTTAGCATCTGGGCTCTAAACTGACTTTAATTCCCCTCCTTTTTGGGAAAAAAAAAAAAAAAAAGCAAGAATCTATGAGCTGCAGAGCTTTCTTTCCTTCTACAGGAAGCTGATCTTGCCTTCAAGATCAGAAGAAAACTTAAACTGTTGTGAAAGATCTTCATGAGTACCATCCTTGAAAAGGGGCAGAGTAACACTGGTTCAAGATGACAGTAAGGAAAACTAAACGGACCAGCTTCTGGCTGTGGCAATACAAATCTATGCACATAGATACAGAGTAAATGCACCTCTTAAAGAAGGGATTATAGCCAAAACTGGAAAGAGTAATAAAAAGGAAAAGGAATGTATCGGGCCTCTGGGTATGTCTACAATGTAAGGCCAAACTACACCCGTCTCTGGGTGATGCTAATGCCATTACCTCTGGCTGTACTTGTGGAACGGCCAAGAACCATGCCCTCAGAAGGAAACCTCTTCTTGAAGTCAGTACAAAAACACTGGTGAGGGAAGCTTAAGAGATCAGGTGGTTAGCACTTAAAATATTTTTATGGGAGTAATCCGCATGCATTGTTCTGAAAAGCCACCACCATTTAAAGGTGGGAGACTACTGCGATAAAGAAATAGTTATTCCACCCATATCTAGTCTTCCCATCCTTGCCACCAGGTGCCCTGTTCTCCTTCTGAAAAATTGAAACAGCTTTAGAAACACTCAGAAACAGTAAGGGAGGGTCTTCAAGGAGCAATTTCAATTTTTGAATTCTTTAGCACATTTAGGCCTTCTTGAATAAGCTGCAGCATGTTCTAACATGCTAAGAAGAAAACAAAGGTTAGAAGCACAGTACTTCCTGAATGTACCTTTCTTACTCACCTTTTAGGATACATTAGATGTGGATCCTCAGAGAAGCACAAAGTATTGGATGAAAATTACTGCCAGAGAGAGAAACACATCTGCAGTGACATCAATAGTCCAAAGATAAGATAAAGCAGAGAAGGAGAAAACATAACAGAGAATTATCTCATACGACAAGAATTTTCATGGAATATTCACACAGAGAAAGCAGCTAGAAAGTTCTTGCACAGGATCAGAAGATTGGAAAAGAAAATATACTAGATATTACGTTTGAACAAAGGTGTCTCTCTCAGATGCAAGGGTTTTTTACATTCAAATTTCAATGCCATCTAGTTTTCCATATTGATAAAGGGCACAAACCCATTCAATTTATCTTCTTTACATCATACACTTGTTTATATACTTCTGTTGTACTCCTCATTTGTTTTCTCTTTAAATCACAGTCTCTCTCTCAGAATAGATGACTTTACAAGTCTCTAAATCTGTTGGTTTTATCCAAACCCCTTCTATTCTGTTACATACTTTCTCATAAGACATTATCACATGACCAAGTCTGCTACAACTCATCATCTGTGTTGTTACCAGTTTGTATCATAATCCTACTAATATTTTAGAACAGCTGCTCTGCATGCAAATAATAGCTAGGAACCTACATTCTGTACTTGATAAATGACATGAAATTAAATTTAACGAGCTCACTTGTAAGGGTTAAACAAAATAACCATTCACTACAGTTATGAATAAAAATTACACCAACTACAATCTTCAAAATTTAAATCTACAATAGCTAGCACCACCTTGCTACACTAAGTGATGAAAGAATAATGACAAAATACTTGGAGTGGTTTTTAATTTGCTGCTCTTCCATGAAGTATGATTTATCTTAGGATTTAAAACTGTACTTAATTGCATATTAAGAGACGGCAATATGTGCAACAAGATTTTATTAATACCACTGCATGTCATATTTCATACTGAAAACAATCTACAGTGGCTCACCTATAAAATGAATTCATAACAAAGGCCTACTTCATGCAAAGTAGCACATTAATATTCTACACAGACTGTAATTGCCATTCTACTGGTTTTCATAATATTCATGTTTGTAAGCAGTTTTGAATAGCAGTCAATTACTTGTTCTTTTGGAACGCTCCCCTTGCATTTATATTACAAGTCCTTGAGAAGACAGTCACTAACTGTTGGGAATAATTTCCCAGGAACATAGGTACAGTTTTCAGGTTTATTTTGACTTTGTGCAAGTCTGCAAGTATTACTTTTGTCTTTGTTTTTGAAAAAGTTAACTAATTCAAGTGCAGTGATTATGCCAATAGCTGCAGTATTCACCACAGAGACACATAATCAGGTTCTGAATTGCTTTAGGAAGATGCAGCACGATAGTAACATCATTGGAACATACTGACACAGATGCTTAGGAGACTAATGCAAATTTGATTTTCAGCAGGAACTCTGGATGTTAATGGTGTGTGTAAGTAAATAAAATGAAAGAGGAGTAAATGCAGTGGAAATAGGAATGACCTATAAGAAGATTAGCATCAGGGTAATACTTAAGGGTAGTTTTGATGTGAAACTGAGTTAGCAAGACTGGAAAAACGTCATGTGTCAGACAAACGCTGTCCTGTGCTGCTAACCCTTGTACGCTGGCGAAGTGTTGTGGAAAGTAATGCAAGAAACAAGTGTTTTCTATGAATGACATTCCCTGTTTAGTCCCAGACTGGTTTTGCTGTGCTTGTTAATCAAATGTGAATACTATGTAAGTGGTATTTCAAGTAGTATGGTACGTAATTTAGTCAGCTGTGAAGAACAGCACAATCTGTTAGTCTAAACCACTGATTAGTCTGTACCTATCTATCATTTCCTAAGAAAGGTTCTCTGTGAGAAAATGGGACATCAGAAGCACTGGTACATACTGACTTCATTTGAAAAGACATATGCAAATCTTCCTCCTAAAGACATCGATGTCTTTAACTTTTCCTACTTCCTAGAACAGATGTTTTCCCACTCATTGTACCTACTGCTGTCAAGCCTGTGCTGAAATATTCACCTCTTTCCCAGCACTGTACCAGGAGCTTACTAAAAGATTTCACACTGGGAACTAGATGTATACAAGCAGAAATACTGTGATATTTTTTCAGTTATCCCCCTCTGTGATACAGCACTTAGACTTAGAGTTCAAAGAATTTCTGTCACTCTTTAAAAACCAAGAAATATACAAGATACAAATATAAATATTTAATAAAAATAAAATTAATAGTTTAGCTTTAAACACAGTCAAACAAAACTAAGAAGTTCTCAAGCTAGGAAAATCAACAGCCTTAGAGCAAATCATGCAGTGAAGTGACAGGGAACAATTATTAAAAATGCAAAGTTGACAGAGTTGCAAAAAGCCGTGAGGAAGGCAGCAAAACCTGGCTGAAAGCAAAAAGCTAAATGGAGAGTGACAGTGATTTACTACCCCACTCTGAGAAGTACACCCTAACTAGAAAATCACAGTTATTGCCCAGTCTCAAATATTAGCTACAAGCAGGCACACAAATTAAGAACCAGAAGCAACAGTAAGATGATAAGAAACCAGTTATTTTAGAATTTATAACTAGACAGTCCTCTGTATATTATGCGTAGCATTTCCTTAAGTTTGCAACAGGCATTATTATTTCTATTTTGCGTGCGTGTGTGTATCAGGCTGCAGAAGGCTGAAATTCTACACACTCCATAAAAGACGAAACAAAAGAGTCCTTCCTTGCTGCTTTGCTTACTTAGAAATCAATTCTCAAAGGTTTTTCTTTTTGCTGCTGCTGTTCTTGCATCTTATGACAGTCAATTTACCTTTCCTAATTCCAAATTCATATCCACTCAGTGGCATTTCCACAGCACAGCTGCCCTTGAAGTTAAGACAAGAACGTATAAAAACAAACTAAAACAAGCACATATTTTTCATAACTAATATTTTGATTTAGAGTTCTTACAGCAAAGAAACACAGAAAAAAGCACAGTAGTAATTCCGCCTTTTTAAAAAAATAATTCCAAGTTCTTGGTGATGATGTATCTGAAAGTATTAAATAATGCAGTATGATGTTTTTACATAGCCCTCAATTTTAAATCTAGAAGGGACCACAAAGACCACACTGCTTGATCTGAAAGTTCAAGTAAAAAAATAACATCTTTTTTCCCAGAGAACGAATTTAATCATCTTTCAGAAAGATACACAGCTTTGTCTTAAAGATGATAAACTATAGAAGTCGCTATTTTTCATTGTAAGTTGCTTGCATGTCAGCTGAATTTTCCAAGTATCAACATTACAAAGTATGCTGACGTAAAAATGAACCCATTAAAAGAAAATGTGAAAGCACTGATAAAACATTAATCTATATGTAGGGAATAGAAGAGGAGGCAATTAATGGCACTGAAGGTAAGGTAAAAATTTATAATGCATGTAACTGATGAGAGAAGTTGAAAGGATCACAGAATATTGGTAAGCAGTAGAGTTTAAAAAAATAAAAAAAAATCAAAAACCAAAAGCAAGAACTTTAAAGCGTGTTACAAAAAAAGTAAAACCCCAGATAAAAAAAAAATTACCCTACTAAATATAAGTAGGAAACTTATAAGTACTTGTGCAAAAAATCAGAAATAATCAAGAGTGTTTCCTTCTCCAGTTCTTAAGTGGAAGAAGAAAAGGGTATTTCTATTCCATATGATATTGTGGACTGAATTCAAAAAGTGGGCATATGAAACATCATCTGCAACTGCCTAACACTTTACTAAGAGATGTTCTCAAGTTCTTTCCAGAGCACCTTTCTAGTGTTTCTCACAAGGAATATATGTCAAGACCCACATTAAAACATCAAACGTATGTGTATATTAAGCCCTAGACCACCACTTGGAAGACCTATTTCAACAGGATATTGCATTTGCCAAAAAGGCAATGGGGCCTGTCTGCCAAGGAATTTCGTTTATGTTTGTACTAATATGAATTAACTGGAGCACAGTTCTGTCCCCTACGATCATGCCGAATATTAGAAAAATTAGAAAATTAGAAAAAAGTCTTCTGTGCGAAAAGTGTTACGTTTAATACAAGCAGAACATTTCATGGTTTGCACTGTAAATAAGGAGTATCAAAGGAAGCAGACCTTTCTTCTCCCCCAGAAAGATTCCTGCACTAACAAATACTTGATTAAATCACAAAATCATAGTTTACTTTTATATAGTTAATTAATTTTAAATAGCATGAAGAAGTGGAAAAGTAAAATTCATTGTTATGGGTAATCATTTCAGGTATTATAATTATTTCTCAAATAGTATTTGTAAGATGCCAATTTATTTTACGTATCACAGTTCACTGCCTGCATTCCTGGATACAATTGGCAGCTAATAAAACCTGTCTTTTATTTATTAACTTAGCAGACAGACATGCACTTACTAGACTTCGCATTAATTGCTAGAATTTCCCTACAGTAACGAAGCCCTGAAGGTCTTGTTAGAAATATGTCAACTGCAACTGGATGCCTATATCCGAGTTTGTTTTTCAGAGGCAATGCTTTTACGTCTGCCAATTAATAGAAACAGTTATAATTTGATAAAAGAATTGTTCATTGCTCCTCCTGCAGACCTTTAACATACCACAAGGGCCATTAAATCAATACGCCTTAATTTCAACACAATTATAAAAAATGTTCACAGACTGCACTGTAAACCTAGTTTTATAAAAGTTACTGAAAATCTTGTTAGTTCACATGATGCATTTGACTGCAAATCCTGACTCTCCCGAAACTTCCTCCTGAAGGAAGCAGGTTTCTTAGAATGTCAGTCTTTTAGACTCTTGGCTTTAGACTATTATTTTTCTTTAAGTCTTTGCAATTTGTAACTTAGCACAGGCTGGTATTTTGCAAATAAGATATTACCGATCAAATGACTACAGGTATCTCATCTTTGTAAGCAAAATTCTAGAAATCTGCCTATTGCTGAGTCAAATGCAATAAAAACCCCAAAACAACAACAACAAAAAAACCCACTGTCATGTGCACAGATTACAATAAAATTTGCCATGTTTATGCTATACCATTTCCTGCCTGTGCAGAAATTCTTTGGGAGCCATCACTTCTGACATGTAAACCGTCGTCAGTCACCCACAGTGAATTCAGAACTGTATACTGATGCTGAGTGAGAAGAAAAAAAGTCATTTTCTTTCCTAATACTGAACTGCTTATTAGAATGAAGCAGGCATGAGAAACACATCTTTAAAGACAACAAAATAAATTAAAATTGGAGATCTTCGGGCTGCAGCTGGTGTTATATGTAGAGTTAAAAGTAATATTATATGCTATCTGCTATTCTGATAGAATTTCTCATATCTGCAAAAGTGATGGTAAAGTCTCTTTAAGACTGCCAGCAAGGATATTTAAAATGCCCTGCTTCGGTTCCTTTGCCCTCACTTTTCCGGCAAGAGAATCAATCAGGAAGCACCTGAGGATGACAAAAGATGTGCCAACGTGCCAAGTCAGCAAACGGTCCTTTGGCTGTGAGGGGAGAACTGCTGCTTGCAGGCTTGGCGCAAGCTGTCTGGGGTGCTGTCCCACACAACCTGAGACTGATGGGGTACCAAGGTCATACGGAAAAGCAAGAGCCCTCCCAGTTGCTTCGCCTGTCACCAGAAACAACAAAAGCTTTGCCATGGCAACTATGCTCTGCATTTTTCATCTTTGCTATGTTTAGTACAGCTTATTTTATCTGTATTTTTTGGGGGGTTGCACTAAACCCATAAAATTTCTTCCCCATTCCAACACCATTAAGGAATAAGACTGAATTGCTGAAGCAATCTCATATACCTTATATTTTGTATCCTGATAACCCCTCAAAATCTCCAATTTCTTCTTTGAGTATCTTGTGCTGCAATTACACAACATGAAAATGATCACAAATAGTACAGACAACTCACACTATTAAGATTTTTTCTCTCTTTAAACCACATTTGCATTTGCTACTGAATATGTATTACTGTAACTATTGTTTTCTTACGGGAAACATAACGGAAGTGGCCAATAAGGAGAAGTTTGAAAATGCAAATAGAGTATTTCAGGTTTGCTAAAAGTGGTTCTCTCTGTGAATAAGGAGAAAGATACAGAGAACCCTGTTTCAGAGCATCAGGCAGGAGAGACAAGCAAGGCAAGACATCACTGATAAGAGCAGGTAGCAGTAAGAGTTTATGTGTCATAAACAAGAAAACAAATGATGAAATCATGCCTTCCATAGTGTCATAATAAAATTTACTGATACAAAATAAGGATTATGTCAAGTAGAAGAAAAAAAAACTATAAATCCCTTGATAAAAGGAGACTCAATTACACTTATGTAAACAGATTCTAAACTCTTGTTTTAAATACTTATTCTATTATTTTAAAAGTACCTAAACTCAGCAACTGTGTAATACTATCATATTATAAATCCAAAGGTTTAATGCAACTTGACTGAAAATTGGAGTCCTCTAGTGCTTCCAACAGGCTCTGGATCTGGTTTTTGAGTTAAAACAGGACTAGCAGCGTACAGAATGTTATTAGACCACAACACAGCCGAGACTGGATAAATCCCAACTATCTTAACTGTTACTGAAAATTTCAGAGTATTCTAAGCATTTGTAATGCTTGTTTCAAATGAGTTCTAGAAAAATTTTGTTTCCAAAAGCTGGATTTCCTCCTCAAATAAGTATTTTAACAAATACATAATAAATAACAAAACAAATCAATATCTAGTTGAATCAACTTGAACCAATAGTATTAACATAAAACTAATTACTTGGACAATTGCTTATGCTTCATTCATAATTTATCTAGCTTACTATACAACTTTACATACGGCACTATACAGCTTTATGCAGCTGTAATGCTATTTCAGCATATTCTATAAATCCTGATCAGGCCTTTTTTTTTTTCCTTAAACTATTACTTAATTTGAGGCAATAAAACTCAGATAGTGAAAGCCAAAAGTCATAAGCTATTATTAAAGAAGAAGGAGAATAATAATTGTAAAAAATGAACAGAATCAGTAGCAGATTTCAGGGATTCTGAGGAAAAATAATAATAATAAAAAAATAATAAAATCTATCGCCTGTATAGAAAGGAGCTGGGACTAAATGACTCCCTGTGACCTCAGAATCTATGAATCAGTAATATAATTTAACATTCAAATGCATTTTAAATTGTTTGCAAGGAAGTTAAGATGTATGTGCTGAAATTGAAATGTATGCTAAAAAGCATTTTGAAGAACAGCTCTTATGATAAATAGAAATATTTAAAAATTGAGTAAAAAGGCTCTTGAATATTATTAATTTTGTTATTAGCATAAAGCAACCCAGAACAGTACATAGTATTTGAAATGCTATTCAAGTGAACACAGCTGTAAGCTACTCATTATTCAGATCCTTATACGCACGTACAGCACCACTGTAACTGAGCATAACTCAATAAGGTCTAGATCAATGGTACAGTCCAGTCTTTTTTCTCCCAGTTTCCAAGAAATCTTGTAAAATTACTGTTTACTCCATCTTTATAGATAAAATATATTATATACAGGTGCTACACTGAATGCTGAATACAAGCAAGGTCATCAAAAGTAATCTGCCTGAGAAATACAGAATTCACAGGACTCCAACCATGAAAACCCCAAGAGGCTTCCTCTGACGCAAACCAGTCACTTCGTCGCAAAAATCACCCGTTTAAAATCCCTGCCAGGATACATCTAATTTACATCCTGAATTTTTATTACTGCCTGAAGAAGGGAGTTTTAACCTCCTGCACTTTAAAATCTTGATTGTGAGACGTGTTAGTGATTTTCTAAAATTAGTCAAATTTTGTAAATTTTCTGTTAAACCTCCTTCCTGACCTACTAGCATTAATTATTAAATCCTCATTATACCAATCCCCCCCAAACTAGCACATTTAATTAGAATAGCACTTCAGTTTCTTCCAAAACTCAGGAGCAGATCAAATCTGCAGTGGAGTTTTGCCTCCTTCCCCCTCCCCTACAGCTGATTAAAATTTTGACCATAATTATCAATGTTTATAATATACAAATAGGAGTGTAGAGTTCAGATTTATGGCTGAAAGGGTCCTCAAATGTTCTACTCCCAGCCCTCACCCTGAGACTTCAGGTCACCACCAAAAGATGCTCATCATGAACGTACTTAAGACCTTCAGTAAAGAAGTTTGATACCTAACCTTAGTCACCAAGTACGCTGCTTCTTGTTCACGCCAGAAGTCAAAAGGACTACTCCTTGTATAGCAACTTTTCACATTCTGGAAGCCTATTACAATTGCTGCTCCCCCTCTGTCCTCTTTTCTTGTTTATCCTATGGAAACTCACATTTTGTCAACAATATGTTAAAAATACATTAAACACGCACACAAAGAATCCCATGCAAATTCCCTATCAAACATGAAAACGCCCTATTCTGTGATTTACTGTATTTTTAAATAGATCAAAAATTTTAAAAACAAAACCAAAACACAAATTACCAGTAATCATTACTTTTAGTAAACATTATATATTCTTGATGTTTTGATCAGCTGGTTCTTTATGTCACAACTTGCCTAGTTATATATTAACACAATTGTAATGAATCTTGGTCAACATTCCACACTCCTCATCATAAAGCAGCTTTTACAGTTTGGCCTACATAGCAATACTATGTAAGATAGATGAATTTTGAGTAAAATATTAGTAAGCTTTCCATAATTTCAAAAGGTACCCTTTAGAGGTGATTAGTAATGCTGCATAGCATGTGCCACGTAGCACAATAGTACTACATAAAAAAGATAATTCTGTAAGCAGTTTAATCTCCATGCGCCTCTTCTAAGACTATTATGGGAGCAGAAACCCTCTTCCTTTTCATTATTGTTAAATAATACATAAGGAAAAACCTCAGCAGCTTTATACTTTCCCTGAAAGTTAACTTCCTCTACTTTTGCTACAGTGGTACCTACACTGAGAGGAACAGACAGGCATAGTTTAGAAGGAGCTGTCTCTCATATGATAATGAATTAATTTTAAGAATCTGTGACCATGGAAATTCATATCTTAAAAAAAAAACCCAACAAACTGGAATCAGCTCCTATGTTACAGACAGAAAGTACAGGAATAATCTGCTAATTCACTAAGCTCAGACACTAACCAAAGCATACCTTCCTCTAAGCTAAGTAGAGTTGAGTGATTCTTGAGCAACCACCATGTAGAATGAACTAGCGGGACATATTCCAAAGGCTGGTCAAAGGACTCCTTAGCAGAGTCATGAAACATTGAGGAAATTAAGGTCTATGAATCAGACTATGTTCTTTAATATTGACAGTTAATTCTCTCGTTTGTTTTACGTAGTTTCCTGATATACCGGTACTAGCTACCTGCTTTTTGTTAGGAATGGCAATTTTAAATAAACACAATGACATTGCAAATCTAATTTGACTCTTTATGCCTAAAGTTTTATGCCTACAGTTTTAATTATGTGATCCCTTACTGTTTGATTATGTTGTGGGGTTTTTTTTTTCTTTTTGCAAGGGTACTTGCTTTTGTTACTACATAGGATGGATGATGCTGAAGTAGAATAAATACTATTCAGTACTTTTTCTATCCTTATTATATGCATGGGCATAAAATGTGTAGCATTCAGTCTCTGCTCCAAATACAGAATTAATACTTTATTTTTTGTAAATGACAATCATACTGTAACTCCACACATACCACAAATATTACTTTAACTTCACAACTGCTTCTAGAGAGAGAGGTAATACGTTCATTCTTTTATGAAAGAATATTTTAAATACTCAAAGTAGCCGCTAATGCCAATCTTGGCTGATTAGGACATGATTCTTCAACGCCTGCCATTACACAGAACTGCATGAATTCAGAGTAAAGCTTCTACTGGCTTCTGTGAAAGCTGTGGGCACTTATGCCTTCCTCTTTAAAATTGTACACATGCACTCACAGAAACAAAAATAAAATAAAAAGCACATACAAAAACTGCCTGAGGCAGACATCTAGAGGAAAAAGTTTCAGCCTGAACGGTTAACATTTGCCAAAATTTACAAACTGAAAACAAGCTCTTATAATAGAAAACACTAACATTTACCTGATCTGCAGTGTGGGTGAATTTTGTTTTACCTCCCCCGAAGCAGAAAGAAAGTATATACTCTGACATGAGTGAAGACAGAGAAGGTTTGTCAAGCTTACAGTTTAAGCTGGAAGCTTCCAAGCTAATCTACCCATGCTGATGAAAAGCAAAACAACTCCTACAAGCCCCAGGCACTATTTGGGCTCAAGGTTTCTAGAGAAATAATTTTGCTTTCTTGCCTGTTCCAATTATTCAAGACCCTGATTAAAATCAGATAAGTTCTAAATTATAACAAATAGTCTTTATTAAAGCAACATGGTAGCCTCTCTATTTCCTTCATTAAAATAATAAAAAATTTAAATCAGCAAACACATGGAACATAATTGAAGATACTTTCATACTGTTATTTAGGGTTCCTGCTTTATCTTTCAGCCCTGGAAGAGTACGGGCTAACTTAGTGAGTAACTTGCTGTCCTCCAGAACAGATCCCAGCATCTGCTTCAACTTCTTAGGTATATAAAAAATGTTTTCTGGAGGATGTTTGATAAAAGAAAGAGTTTCAGAGTATGTCTCAATATTTACCTTATGTTCTGTGGAATCATTACTAAATTGGCCAAAAATAGAAAAGTACCGCATTGTTTGCACATTAAGGAAAAGTATAAAATCAAAAGGCTTCTGAGGTAGAAACCAGTTGCAGCTGGCGTGAATTCATCTGCGATTCCCTGTACAATATTGCTTGCGAAGCTACACAGGGGATGGAACGGAATGTAGTCTTCCGTGGCTTTGCCCTGTGATGTATAGCAGATATGGGAACAAGATGCTACTATGGAACCGATAAGATGCCTAATTGCAACTCTGAGCCAACATTTTGTCAAATTTTGACAAAATGCTGTCCTTTGTGCGAATTTTGCTCATTATAATGTCAGTATGATACCAAAACACACCTCCATGCCGAAGGCTACCCGCCTCCAAGGTGTGACCACTCCTCCTTGAGTCTGCGCCCTGAATCTTTCATAAATTATACCTTTAAACGTGAAGCAAGAGAATTTTACACCAATCATAATAAAGGTATTTATGACTAAAGTCACCCAAACTCCACCTTGAAGGTAAAAAATAGTGTAAAAATAGCCCAAGGAAAGGGGGGATATCAGGGAAGACACCATCGCGAACAAGTGAGGGGTGAACTCCATCACAGACTGCCTTTGACTTCCAGGACCAGTCGACGGGCTGAGCCTTTCTTCCCTCCCATAGGGACGCCTGTGGCTAAGACTTAGACTATACTGAGCGCTTCTTCAGGAAACTTAGAAATCTCTCTAGATAATCTCTTTTCTACATCTATTGGCAGGCTGTATTGTTTATAACTTTGTCATGCGTTTTGTATATGTAACAATACCTTCATTTGCACGTGCTTTGCAGACAGTGTATTTTTCACCTGCAATCCTAAGAACCTGTGTATCTGTTGTTTAAATAAACTGCACTGTTTAAGTAGCTAGTCATTTCGGTTTCTCACTGAACGCAACCAAAGACTCGTGGGCGGCCGTGCTAGTTCATGAGCATGACTGGACTGAAGGTGCAGCCTGCTATTAGTATATCCAAATCGTAACAGTTTAATACACGTTAAAAGCAACTGGACTGGTAGTGGCAAATGGGGCATCACTCAGAATTTAAGCCCAGCCGCACCTAGCCTCCCACCTCGGTGAGGAGTGTTAGAACGCAAGGGGGTTTATTTTCTGCCAAAACTGCTTTGTCCCCTTCACACAACATGTTCCCACAAACTCAGGAGGCTTCATTATAGATTTTCATCTTTATATAATAGTTAACATCATTATCTGCACTGGTTCATACCTTTGAGAGTGTTACTGAAGCTCCTATCAGTCTTCCTGAAGAGGTTTATTCCTTGGATGGTGGAAAAGTGGCTTGCCACTTCTCTTCAGAACTATAATCTCACCCATTGCTTGAAAATTTATCAAAATTAAAAAGCCAGATGACCACCCTGGGCATCACTTTGGCCTCTTCAGGAATCTATTTGGGAAAATCCAGCATGCTATGACCCTGCAGAGACGAGGGATCCCTGCAGAGAAGAGTTAGTTGATTCTCAAGGATCACCTCCTTCAAGCTCAAGAATGTTCTACCTGATGTGCAGGAAAACAAAAGATGGCAGGAGGTCTGCATGGATGAACAAGGACCTCCTGACAGAAATAAGAAGGTAGCATACAACAGGGTTGGGTGAACTGGTAAGAATACAGAGACCCTGTCTGAGTGTGCAGGGAGACGGTCAGGAAAGCCAAAGCCCATCTCAAGTTGAAACTGTCGAGGAAGGTGAAGTATGTCAAGAAACATTTCTACAGGTACATCAGCAGCAAAATGAAGTTGAGGTAAAATGTGGCAAGGGAACCAGTGACAAAGGACACAGTGCGCTCTCTATCTTAATCTTTACTGGTAAAACCAGCCTTGAAGAATGTCACATCTCTGAGACCAGTGGGAAAGTCTGGAGCAAGGAATACTTACCTGCAGAGGAGAAGAACCAGATTAGGGACTATTTAAAGAAACAGGACATACGTAAGTCTACGGAACCTGGCAGCAGGCAACTGTAATTGCTGAGGGAACTGGTCAAAGTCACAGAAAGGCCACTCAGTTATCTTCGGACGGTCGTGATAATCAGAGGAGGTTCCTGAAGGCCTTGATTCCTGGGTAAGCAATGGAGCAAATAATCCTTGAAACTATTTTCCAGGCATATGATGGAAAGATGGTGATTGAGAGAATCAGCATAGATTTACAGTCTTGGTCAGCGGACAGTGAAGTGGACTGAAATCTGCCTGAACTGCCATTTCAGAGGGTTGTGATCAGAGGCATAAAATCCTGCTGGAGGCCACTCACTGGTAGTGTACCTCAGGGGTTCACACTAGCTCCAGTACTGTTTAACATCTTCATGAACAACCTGGACAATGGGACTTTTGTATCATCTCCAAACTCAGCAAGTTTGCAGATGATACAAAAGCAGGATGAGCGATGGACACACCAGAGGGTTGTGCTGCCATTCAGAGGGACCCTGGCAGGCTGGAGAAACTGGCCAAGAGGAATTCTGAGTTTCCACAGAGGGAAGTGCAAAAACTTATCCCTGGGAAGGAATATCCCCATGCACAGTACAGACTGGTGACTGACAGACACAAAGCAGCTTGGTAGAGAAGAACCTGGGGGCCCTGACAGACAACAAGCTGAACGTGAGCCAATGCTAAGTCCTTGTGGCAAAGGTGGCCAGCTGTGTCCTGGGCTGCATGAAGGGAAGTGTTGCCAGCAAGCTGAGGGAGGTGATTCCTTCCATCTGCTCAGCACTAGTGAGACACACCTGGAGTGCTGGGTCCAGTTCTGTGCTCAGCACAAGGGAGACCTGGATATACTGAAGTGGGAACAGTGAAGAGTCATAAAAACTAAGAAGACCAGAACATACAAAAAGAGGCTGAAAGAGCTGGAACTGTTCCGCCTGGAGAAGAGAAGGCTCAGGGGAGATCTCATCAATGTGTATAAATACCTGGTGGGGTGGGGGGTAAGGAAGACACAGCCAAACTCTTCTCAGTGGTATCCAGTTACAGGACAGAAGTGACCAGGCGGAAACCGAAATACAGAAAATTCCATTTAAACATAAGCAATACTGTTTTCTACGCTGAAGGTGATCAAGACTGGAACAGGCTGCCCAGAGAGGCTGCGTAGTCTCCATCCTTGGAAAAATTCAAAACTTGGTTATGCACAGCCCTGAACAACCTTCTCTAGTTGAGCCTGCTTTGAGCAAGGGGGGTGTACTAGATCATCTCCAGAAGTGCTTTCCAACCTTATCCATTCTGTAATTCTATGACCACTTGCTGAATTCACTCTAAGTTAGTCAACGGTACTGAATTACAGTTCACATAATCAAACTCTGTTTATCATTTATTCCTATAGGCAGAACTACTACTCTGATTTTTATCTCTATCTATTACCACACTCTCTCTCTTAAATTTATCATACACAATTCTCTACAGTACTCTGTATTAAACATAGCAGCTAGGCTTAGTAAAAGACCTTTGATTAAATGATACGGCTACACGAAACAGAGCTCTTTAAAACAGCAACTTCAGCTAGAAGTTCGATACTCTGAAAACTCAGAGAGACAAGGAAAAACTTTTAATGAAAGAACTAATTATGAGGATAAAATAGAGCCAAAACTATCTTGTTTCAAGACAATACACCTAGAGGTTTAATTGTGCTTTGCCAACTTAATTCAGGGATTGACAGATGACAGGAAATTCAAAACATGCAAGCCAAATCTTCAAAGGCTGCAGTGTAATCATGCAACCTGGGATGCATCATTTACAAAAAAAAGGAGAAATACAAACACACACATTTTTTTTTATTTTCCCAATTTTCTTACTCCACACATTTGACTCAAGTTATTTCTGCCTATGTGAGCTGCTACTGAAATCAAGTGAAAATAATCCATTCTTATACAATAGGAAGTTAAAACTGGAGTGGATTCAAGAACACTATTTCCTAAAATTAGTTTTAATTCTGTAAAGTTAGTGCAGCATGCATTTCAAATGCATACATCGGCAGGAAAGAAATAATTATAGAAGATATGCAATACAGATTGTGCTGCTGTAAATTATTCTGTAAGTATGTATGTGTGTGCATGTGTGTTCACCATTATGGTTCAGCTCAGCAAAAGTATCTGGTTGCCTGTATTTCATCCAAGTCCAAGAATGCAACCAGCAATGTCTCAATCCTAAATGTAATCAAGACATATAAATCATATCCTGCCCAAGCATAATTCAGCTCCTCTTTCTGGAACACCTCCAACTTTAGCAAAGCATTCTCTGCTGCACAAATCCCGGACATCCATGCCTAGTGCTCTACCTTAACACCAATTACAGCAACTCCCGTCACTAACATTCAGACCTAAACACACTCATCTGCTGCTCCATTTCTCCTTCACCGCAAACCTAGCCCAGCATGCCATTCCTGTAACTCCAAAGCCCTTATAAGTCCCCAAAGCATTAATAAACTCACTTCTTATTCTTATACTTACCCAGGCCCACCAATGTATTACCTCCACAGAATTAGGTGTGGATTAAGAAGACTACATAATAAGTGTCTACTTAAAACTGAAATTTTAGACTCCTAAGTCCTCAGTATGACAACCCTAAGTCTAGCTCTGTATCTTCTGTAAACATGTACAGCTTTTAGCTCATCATATCCTATCTCCCTAAATTAAATCTATACCAGAAATCCTGTCAATCTAAAAATGAATAGGAGTTGCTGCTGAGACTAGTCCCAACACTTACTTACCCCTCTAGGCATAGCTTTAGCAGGAGTTTGCTGCACTGCCAGATCAAGCCTTAACCAGGCAAATAAGCGATGTCACCCACAATCTAGACTAAGTTTAAGATAAGCTATGGAACCAGTTTTAACCTACTATCTCTGCTTTGCAAACCATAATTCCAACCTCAGCTACAAAACAAACTCCAGGGAGCCAATTCTTTCATCCCAGACATAAACCTATTCTATTAATCACTTGTATATCAGTGAAATCCTAGCAACACAAGCTCTGCTTGTTTCGGAGCCAAACTTGGGACAGCAGCTCCTTCTGGATGTGGTGGCAGCTCATAAGCATATGCATTCAAATCCATACCACCACCACCACAACTGTAGCCTATTATAGTTTCAATTGAAAACTTAACCAGGGAGTTTGTCCTAACACCAACTCTCCAACTCTAACCTAATTAACAGCGAGCAGCAGAATTAGTCTGGCAGACAAACACACGTAAGCACAGCCCTTCAAGCATTTCCCTCTGTGGTGAGGATCTTATTTTGCCATCCTAAATCTAAGCCCTGTTCTAACCCTATCCCTAACTCTAAACCTGCTACAGCCATCCCTCCAAACTAACAACCTGAGCCAAGCCATACGGTCCCTTTCCAGAGTTCAATCTAAGTACATAGACAAACTAAACATAAAGGAAAAACATGGCTTATCAAAGAAGAACATGCAAAGAACAGAGGCAATTTTCTATGCTTGATAGCATACTGCAGCATACAGCAGAAGATACGCCATTGTTCGTGTACTTATCATAGAATCATAAAATCTATCTGCGCATCATAGAATGGCAGAATCACCTAAGTTGGAAGGGACCTTTCAGATCATCTAGTCCAAATATCAACCTAACTCTGACAAAAACCATCACTAAACCATATCTCTAAGCACTGTCTACCCATCTTTTAAATACCTCCAGAGGTGGTGACTCAACCACTTCCCTGGTCAGCCTGTTCCAATGTTTAGTGGTTGTAACACTTCACAGTGAACTACTTAATGAGATTTTAAAAGCACTTTAACGTTTTTAGAAAGCACTGAACGAACATCAGATAATCTTCCTGGTATTGTGATTTAAAGTAGTGATGGTTACACATAAGCTCTATAGGTACATAAACATATCTTCAAAGGTACAGTAAGCAAGAATGCTCCATGAAGAAAGGAGGTTAACAGGAGCATTTAAACTACCTATTTGTAGACTTAGATTAAGTAATAATCAAACGGTCTTCCAGACTAGCCCATATACCACATATGCCACAAAAATCAGATGCTGCTTCCTTATTCCCATTCTGCTTTCAAGCATGCAAAGGACTAACTGAGCTGTAAAGAAAGCAATAGGAAAAAGACAGAATTAACACTGAGAATAAGGAAGTAAATGCAGCATCAACTCAGATAAGCTTTCATTGCCTTTTTTTTTTTTTTAATGTACCACGAATTCCAATAGGTTATTTTAGAAGATTTCTAGGAGTATTACTCATTCACTTGTTGAGGTACGATATATTGATTTCTGTGATTAAGCATTTTTCCTTTTTCAGTATTATGTTTCCATGAATGAGATGATTCACCAATATTAAAAGTAATAATTGTCTAGATGACAGTAACACAGAGTTCTCATATAATCGATATTTGCTGCTTCTATTCCCAAACACACCTGAGGTTTTCTGATTACATGTCATCCTCAATTTTGCCAAGCACCTAAGTGTAAAGCCCTGCTACCTTTTAGGTCTGTCTAAACTCCTTTCTCCTTAGGGCTATCATTTTATGATAGTATGAGAAGGAAGAGAGAAACCATATGAACCATTTGTCATTTTCCAGTTCTGCCTGAGACGTATGCATCTTAAAATCTAATCTGTAATAGGGGATGACATATGCAGCAAAAGCAGGTGTACACTTCAAAGGTGTATCACACTCTTCTGACATATACTAAATCTTGACTTATTCTTTCCCTCCTGCCTTTCAGGGGAGAGATTTGTATTTTCACAAGTCCGTGTCTCCAAACTAGGTACATGATACAGAATGCAGATCCACTGATCATTCTATGCAGCTGTTATTTCCTTTGTTATCAGTAGCATCAGCAGTCACATGGAATAAGAAGTAATCCTGCATTTACACAGAGCACTGTTTTGCAGCATCTTTAATCATTCTCAATTTGAAATATGTTACAATCTGGGCTTACCAGCATAATAATGAAATAAATGACATCTTAAAAAGGATGAACAGATGTCCAGATGCAAGTTTAATTATTTTCATGATGTCTACATGGCATCAATCTCTTTTTTTTACTGGGGTGAAGTGTTAGTAATCTGATGCATTAGTAAATGTCAACAGCAGAAACTACAAAAAGCGAAGTATGTTGCATAGCCCTTTTAGTATCTTGAACAAGAATGAACTGCAAAACGCATTTAGCTTCCTAGTTGCATAATATTTGCAGGTATTATTTTTTCTAATTAATTATTTTAGCCATTTTCTACCATACTTGTGGAAAATAGCATAGCTTTTTTTTCTAAACCATATAAAAGGTGTATTACAAGATACATAAACTTATGGCTGAAGCGACTAGGCATACTGTATAATCGAAATAGACTTCTTGCAAAGATGAGCTTACCTAAAGAATTCTCTACATCACATCAGACACACTCACATTTGGAATAAAGCATGTGGTGGGTACCATACCTGCCCAGAGCACCCACCAGATACAGAATGGCTGCATGGAGAAATGCTTATGAAGACAAGAACTGAGCTATTAATGACAGGGCTTAGCACTTTAAAACTTTCTGTTATCTTGCTGGACACAGCTCCAGGCAAACTCCATTTTCCCCAATGGACTGATTACCAACTGAGCTTGTCCATCATTTGCAAGGTCTCTAATTTGCAGGCCTGCTAGAAACAGGAATATTTCAGCCCTTCATTTGCTTCCACATAGAGCTGTTGCCATGTAGTTTGACATTTCAGTGACACAACTGTTTGCTGTGCAGTGCTGAATGGCAACAAAAATCTCAGAAAATGCTCAATATCATACTGCATTCATGCTCCTCCTTGTTCTTTTTCTTCCTATGTACACTGCCTGCATAGACAATTAGCTTAACAGCTTCCTCTTTAGAGGCATACACAGCAGACACACCATAGCTGAATGCATGCTACAAGAAGCTCCAGTACCTAAATCATCATCACTCTCTTCCAACAATGTGTACGCTTAAAGAATTTCAATACCAGGTAACTAAATTTACTTAGTCATCTGTCATCGGCCAATCCAGCCTAAATCTCGACACTTATTAATTGTCCTAACTGAAATATAACGTCTTACAAGCATCTAATAAGGTTACTTACGATAAGTTTGTCAGTGTTCAGACAGAAGAGCGCTTTTTTTATGACTACTTGTTACAACTGTTCTGCGTGATGAGGACTTTCCTGGAATAACAGCTTGTCCTGTTTTCAGCTGAGACAGAGTTAATTTTCTTAACTAGCAGCTGGTATAGTCCTATGTTTTGGATTTAGGATGAGAATAATGTTAACATACCTAACATTTTAGTTGTTGCTAAGCAGTCAAGGACTTTTCAGCTTCTCATAGTGTCCTGCCAACAAGAAGGTGTACCCAAGAAGCTGAGAGGGGACACAACCAGGAGAGCTGACCCACGCTGGCCAAACATATATTCCATACCATATGATAGCGTGCTCAGTGTATAAAGTTGGGGGAAGGAGGAGGAAGGGGAGGATGTTTGGGGTTACGGCGTTTTCTCCTCCCAAGTAACCGTTACATGTGATGGAGCCCTGCTTTCCTGGAGATGGCTGAACACCTGCCTGCTGATGGGAGGGGGCGAATTAATTCCTTGTTTTGCTTTGCTTGCGTGCGTGGCTTTTGCTTTACCTATTAAACTGTCTTTATCTCAACCCACAAGTTTTCTCACTTTTACTCTTCCGATTCCCTCCCCCATCCCACCGCAGGGGAGTGAACAAGCAGCTGCGTGCTGCTTAGCTGCTGGCTGGAATTAAACCATGACACAGCTCTGGCTCAGATCATCCAAGAGAGATCTTCAGAGTGATACGACAGGATTTTCCTCCCTTAACTTTAGATGTATACAACATAAATATATACATTTCAGTTGATCAACTTAAGTTTCCTTCCTCAGAGCTAGAAGAGAGAGGCAGACAGCTCTAGGGCCAATTATCATAATTATCTACATCCAAAATAGGTTGGACAAGAAACGTCTCTTTCCCTCCCTTGGCTATAAAGGAAAACTAAAATAAGCAAATCAGACAGAAACATCACAGACATCTGAAATGAGACAAATGCCACCATATGTCTAACTCCTTTGGCTCATTTGAGCCAAAACTACTCTGTCATCATGAGCCTGATGCTTAAGAATTTATGTAACATTCAACAAAGCCTTGCACGACTATCTATCTTCACCTTGGCAAATTTTTTAGTTAACCTTAGCTGCTTGGTTGACTTCTATGAGGAGCAGACAGCAATGTTTACCACATACATCTAAACTAAATAGGACGAATCCCACCCTGAATCCCATGGTAAAGTCTAACCGCACCATTCATTTCAGGAGGAAAGTTAGCACCCACATTTGGATTTGGACTTAATGCTTACATATAACATTAAGAATTACATGTAACTTGGTGGTTTGATTTAAAAAAAAAAAAATGGTATTCAGTGTACAGTTTTTGTGACAGAAGTTTTGAAGTTTTAAAAATGGAAAAACACTGTATAGAAAGTAATGCAATATAAAAATATAATGCTAGACAAGCTATGTCTCAGCAATTACTGAATAACAGGCCTTTCCAAAACCACACAGTAAGTCTTCCTTTTCCTATTTTCAAATATATTTTCTGGTTTTTAATTTTCTTTTTCAGAGTTCTTGGAATTAATACCTGGGGGGGTTAGAAATGGGCACCAAACCAGTATATGCTTTCCACGTCTGGTTCTCTATCTTTGAGCCAGTTATCATAAAGCAAGATCAGTTATCATGGTGAGGAGCTCAACATTTGAAAAATAATCCATCTTCCACAGTATCATTCTGAAATCTTTGTATCTGAAAATTGTATCTGCTCTGCAGTAGGAATCGAATTGGGGAACAGAAGATTTCTAATCCATTGGAAGATAAGGTTCAGTTACGGTATTCTTATAAACTGTATTTATGAAGCATGAAAGGTTCCTATTACAGATAAAAATGAAAAGTACACGTCCAACATCAGTAAAAATTAAGGGATCCAACTGAGTTTATACCAATATGCTTTTGCATTGTCAGTGTCCTGGTGTCAGCAAAGCGATGAAGTATGAGCTTCACGTTAAGTACATGATGAAGTACTTAAATGAATTAAAGGAAACAACTAACTTGCTTGAGAGCTTACTACCATAAAACTCATCTTAACAGGGTGAAAAAAAATAAATCAAAAATCAGAATAACTATACTGTTTTACACGCTCCTTAGTTACTTTTATGTTCTATATTAACATGTCAGAATATCAGTCCCAAATATTAAACAAAATTCTATTATTCATATCTTTCACATTAATTTGTCATATTCTAAGATTAATGGATTTAGCCAATTAGTGAACAACACAAAAATATGCAGAATAGTCTCTGTACTTTTCTGGTGTAGTTCATTAGATACACTCTGCCACAGTCAATCTGTTTTTTCAATTTGTAAAGCTAGGGGCATAGATAACTCTTTAAAACTGTGGGTCATAGACAGATAAGCTTGTTCTAGGAGTACACAGATACAAACTCACTAAAATCAGTCAGAATTTTAAAGTAAAAAATTTTCAATATTTATCAAAGGATGTATCCGCAAACCTACATAACCTGATCTGAGCACAGTTCCCATTGAAGACATGACTAAATTTCAAGTTGCATATTCTGGAATGTAAACATCTTAAACTATTTGTAGCTTAGCTCAAGTCTTAATGAGAAAGTTATAATAAAAACGTTGAGATATCTAGATTATTTATTTAGAAAAATTAAATGGGATATTGTTTTCAATCCAAGTCAGTGCTAGAAAACACCTTAACTTAAAAAAAAATTATAATTATAGAAAAATAAAACATAGACATTTGCTTGGATGAATAAGCTGTTTTTTCAATTTCTGTTATTCACCAAATGTTTAAAAGTTAATTGCAAGCTAACATGAATGCATGCCTCAGATGATTTCTTTATTTCTCCTATCTGCCAACAACAAAAAACAAACAAACAAATAAAAAGAAAACAGGTATTTGCACACTTCAAATCTTAACTAAAATTCAGAGTCCCTAATTTGATTGCCCTGATTGTTAGTTTTGATTTTAAAACAAGAAAAAAAATATTTTAATCCAATGCCTACCCAAAAGTAAGAAACATTCAGAAGCAGGTCTTTAAATCAGGC
>VXBO01010789.1:175566-213406 GCA_013400135.1 Rhinoptilus africanus | reverse complement strand
GGGCAACATTTCTAGACCACTTTGTCATTGTAAAATTAGTCACTGGAGTCTCTAACCTAAGTGCCTGAAGGTCACTTATTCTTCCCATTGTCACTTAAATGTCAAGTGTTTTAAAAGGACTCAAAAGAAAGCCCTATATGCTTCGGTAAGATTATATGAAAGTCCAATTCCAAGTTGTAATTGGTTGATCAAGATGCATTAATCTTCCAAGAAATGCTTATAATGCTGTATGAGGAAAATATAAATAAATAAATTACTGTATGAGTTTAAAAAACAAAAAAGAGAGGGTCTACCACATTTCAGCAGCAGAAGGCAGACTGACAACTTAGTGGGAGTAAGCAGCAACAGAGAAGGAAACTCTCCTTATGTAAACACGGCCCTAAAATCTTGAATATTGGAGAATTTAATTATTTCTCTGAGTGAACAGANATATGCAGAATAGTCTCTGTACTTTTCTGGTGTAGTTCATTAGATACACTCTGCCACAGTCAATCTGTTTTTTCAATTTGTAAAGCTAGGGGCATAGATAACTCTTTAAAACTGTGGGTCATAGACAGATAAGCTTGTTCTAGGAGTACACAGATACAAACTCACTAAAATCAGTCAGAATTTTAAAGTAAAAAATTTTCAATATTTATCAAAGGATGTATCCGCAAACCTACATAACCTGATCTGAGCACAGTTCCCATTGAAGACATGACTAAATTTCAAGTTGCATATTCTGGAATGTAAACATCTTAAACTATTTGTAGCTTAGCTCAAGTCTTAATGAGAAAGTTATAATAAAAACGTTGAGATATCTAGATTATTTATTTAGAAAAATTAAATGGGATATTGTTTTCAATCCAAGTCAGTGCTAGAAAACACCTTAACTTAAAAAAAAATTATAATTATAGAAAAATAAAACATAGACATTTGCTTGGATGAATAAGCTGTTTTTTCAATTTCTGTTATTCACCAAATGTTTAAAAGTTAATTGCAAGCTAACATGAATGCATGCCTCAGATGATTTCTTTATTTCTCCTATCTGCCAACAACAAAAAACAAACAAACAAATAAAAAGAAAACAGGTATTTGCACACTTCGAATCTTAACTAAAATTCAGAGTCCCTAATTTGATTGCCCTGATTGTTAGTTTTGATTTTAAAACAAGAAAAAAAATATTTTAATCCAATGCCTACCCAAAAGTAAGAAACATTCAGAAGCAGGTCTTTAAATCAGGCTGTCAGAAATATTAGAGTTTAGTGTCCTATTGTGACAAGTAGAAAGTTTTTTGTTAAGGAATATTTCCCCAAATGATCATCACATACAGAACATAAAAGCATTTTTAAAGGAACACATCCATTTAGACTAAACTCAAGAATGCATAATCTTTGAAAACATCAATTTTGCAGCAAGTTGAGCAAACCAGAACTTTGGTTACTTTCCCTTCATGAACTGCAGCTTTTCAAAATCTTATAGTTCTACAAAGTGTCAGTTACATATTGATGCACAGCTCCTAAGGCTCCAANAAAAAAAAAAAAAGGTTAAAGGGAACCTTATTAAGTGTTTTGTCAGAAAATCTTTCTATGTTTCCTGTTGCACAATAATAAACATACATTTCCTCATCTGTAAAGCTGCAAGGCATTTTGAGGCTCTTGGTAGTAGAAAGCCTGAAAATTGGTACTGTGGACTGATAATGGGTAAGATTTGCAGCAAGCACAAATGCAAAGTAATTAAAATGAGACAGATGGAGGGCTGCAGGTAGCAGATTTGAACTGAAAAAGGATTTGGTCCTGAAGCTGAAAAGGTCAAGTAACAAATGCATTTTACTGTCCTGAATTTTAGTTCACATACGCTAAGTATGACGAAACAGAATTTAAAAGATCAAAAAAATTCTTTATTATTTCTTTTTAATAAATGAGTACAACTTTCTGTCCCCTCAGAAACTGTCTCCCACTCCACAGGCACCTACCCTTCAGTGCTAGATACAACTTTCTTTAGTTGCTCCAGGACGTACAACTGAAGGTTTCTGTTTCTTGACAGGGGAGTGGGGTTAGAATCAAGCAGAGTGATATTATCCCCAGTCCATTATGTTCTTCATCTCCTACCCATTGCAACAAACTAAATACAAGTTTAAGTGTTGGATAACTTTTGCATCATGAAAATTAATATTATAACATGAAATCTAATTCTGAAATAAAATAATGAAACATTCTTTCCAGTTTTACATGTGCCAGAGATAAAATTCTTTGCGGGTCCAGCTGGATACCTAAGTTGCATTCCCTGAATAGCCAACAATTTACACATTGCAATAACTAATTATTTCAAATACTTTCAAAATTTCATAGCATGATCTTAAAATCTATAGAGTCTATAATACATTATATTTCTTTTACTTTATGTCTCTTTTTTTTTTTAATCTGCTGTTAAAGTTAGGTGCTAGCATTTCCTGGGTTCTTAAACCTGCATATTCTATAGAATGATCCATTTATTACATTTTATTACAAATAGATACAAACAAAACACTCCCCAACGCCACTCTTCAGCCCTTCTCCAAAAGAAAAGAAGACAGTACCTGGTGAGCTTGCAACAGCTGCTCAGCAAACTGATGTACTTCTGAGAGTAGAAGAGAGATTAAAGAATTTCTTAGTATGTTGTTCCTTGCTAGCAAAACCAGCGTGTGCGATACAGCATGCAATGCCTGAAACTAAAGAGAAATAACAGTAAATTTAATCTTTCAAAAACCCGTCTCCATCTTTTTTTACTCCAAACAATTACCTTAAATAGAAATAAGATTTACATACTAAAAATTTAAAGGAAAGAAGTAAAATTAAATATTTTTGAGAGTTTAAAACTCTTTATTAATTACATATATATGAAATCTTTGAGAAACTCACATCTATTACCTAGAAACTTTCCTTTCTCAGAAGATTAGCACTACAAGAAACTGTCATATGAACAAAGTCCTCCAAAAGTGTGAATTCCCCAGGAGGCAGATTTTCAGCATGAGCTGTCATCATGCCCATCTGCTGTCATAAAAAGTAGGTGACTACCCTGCACATAGAGTAATTCTGTTTGTCACAGGTAGACAAATGAACAAACGAATCCTTTGAAATTCAAATACAAGAGCAAGCCAAGAGCTATACTGGAGTCTTCTGCCAATGGAGTTATCAGGAACAAACCTGCTTAAATGCTAACCGATAGAAGATACACTGTATTTTCAAATTCAAACAATGCACTGTCTACTTGCCGTAACCAAGGCATTTCTCCTGAACCACAGGAGTGATGTGAACTTACATGAGAATTATATTAGGGCGGGGTTTTTTGCCACAGTCTTTTCTATTGAAAAAAAAAATAAAACCAGTTTTCTTTCTTCTCTGAAATCAAAATGGATAGAAATGAAACATACCGCTCTACAAAGTAAACACTGTATTATTTTGTAAAACACTATTAGAAGAAATTATCATTGCTATATACATAAATGATAGAAATATGCATTGGAGTGCTCAGAAAGAAAAAAGTAATACACAGTAAATATAATGATTATAATTTATATTTTCATGTAAATGTATAACCCTAAAACATTAATATTCAGGATCTCTTTGTAAATGAGTATTTTGGACTGACAAAAGGATACTCTGACCCAAATTTGCAAGCCTAACTACCACGTCTTAAAAACTCAAAAGCAGACCACCATATCCTATTAATAATCTAGTTTATTCCTCTAGCCAGCTCACGTGCGTATATATACACACACGTGCGCGCCTGCACGAATAAGAATACTTGCCCATCATTTACAAGTTTGCACAGGATGAATCCTCTTGGAAATCATTTCCAAACACATGAAAGACAGGAAGGCAATCCAGTAGCAGTCAGCATGGATTTATTAAGGGAAAGTGATACTTAACCAACCTGATGGCCTTCTGCAGTGAGGTGGCTGGCTGCGTGGGTGAGAGGAAAGCAGTGAGTATCCATCTACCTTGACTTTACCATGGTCTCCGGTAAAAATCATTACTGACAAAATTTTGGGCTAGGTAAGCAGACAGTGAGTTGGACTGAAAACTTTTGCTGTACAAACCGTTAATTAGGCAGCTTCCTATTTAGAGTTACTGCTTGTCTGCCTGATCAGATGGTCAAACTGCCCTGTCAGTTAACGAAAGGCTTATTTACCAGCCCCTTACACCTGAGGAGTTTGATCAGCTTGGTCACGATTTGCCCAATATGACACAATCTCCTATTCACAGTAATAACAACCTAATAAATCTTTGCTGCTAGTCATCTCACTTTAGCATGTAATCTCAAAACCAATACAAAAAGAAAACTACAGAAGACAGACAAATCCTATGTTCAGAATTAAATCTGCAGAGATACAAAGTAAAGTCCTCATATTAAAGAAAATTCATAAATTGTACACATACAGCTTTGAAAAATCTGTGAGATTAAAATCATTCATAAATTTATATACCAAAGATTCTATAAAGATGAAATGTGAATGAAAGTGAGATAAAAACAGGTTTCTAAACAACTGAAATGATGTGAAAGGATAATGTAATACGTGCACCTACGTGTGTTTTGACGATTTATGAATTAAGACTCCCATATACTGGAAACGTATAACCTTCCAAACATAACAATGACTCCTCTTCCTGAAAATAATTAGGACATCTACAGTTTTGAAAGATCTTCCATAGTATTTACTAAAACTGTATGAAAGAAATGAAGTGTGCAACACCCGGATAGTTCTGCCTTGACAGCACCCATGTTCTAAAAGAGTACAACTGCTCCAAATCATTGCTTGAGGTTTAAATAGTGCTAAAAAGCAGCACATTTTTCATTAAAGTCCCCATTCATTCTTACTTCTTTTTATAAATTAAGGACGGATACATATTTTATAGTTCTGTATTTTCAGAGCATAACATTGAGTATACTTGCTAATTTACCTTTGGCAAGCAAACCAACTAGACAATCAAGAGTGGTTTTTCAATGCTGCCTCTCCCAAGGAACATGCTAAATGTATATATTTACACACAAACATGACTATGATTGTTCTTTTTTAAGTTCTCTTCTATTTGCTTACAAGATTTTTAGGCAGATAGTGAAACATAGGAAAATATAATTTTTTTGGTAGTTATTAATCTTAGTAACTAAGATTTAATTAAAATAGGATCTTTTGCAAAATTTCCGTAACCTTTCCGGTTTGGAAAAGGTTACCACTTTGTAGTTGGAAATTTGTAGGACTAGATACCAGAGGATCTTCAAATTTAAACCCTGAGCCTCTACTAAGGGAAGCAAATAGGGATTTTGTAATGACAGTAGTTTGGGTAGTTCAGATATGGGTATTGATGCAACTGAAAAATCCTACCTGTTAACTGATTTATTCAAGAATATGCATTTAATATTGTATTTTGGTGGATCTCTTAGTATGCTTTAAGCAAATAAAGACACAACAAAGAATTAAGGTTAAAATAACACTCACAGACTGTATGCATTAAATGCACACAGAACAAATTTATAGCATACAAGCAATAAATCTGTAAATAGCAAACAGAAATAAGACTTTGTGTTTCAAAGAAATGCTCATGTATTGCTAATTAAACTCTGGAAACATTCACACTGACAGTAGTTCAAATAGCATGCAGTTTCATTAAAGATAAAAGCCTATCTTCAGCTCTCAAATCTATCAAACGTTAAAAAAGGAACAGAAATCTTTTAATCCCTTGGGCTTGCTTAATGGTATAGATGAAATAAAACCTATGCTCTTCAGGGATTCTTAGGTAAACACAGTCAGAAAATGAGACTGTAAAAAACATACAATCAGAAACAACAAAATAATGGAGCCTGGTTCACTGTTCAGGAGCTGCATCATCTGTCCCTAACCTTCCTCCCACATCCCAGGTTCTGCTCCCTCCCCATTTTCCTCAGGATGCAGAGTGAGAGTGAGCAATGCTGTGCCTATAGCTGGGAAGGATGCATGGCTTATTTGGCAACCTGCCTGTTGCCAAAATGAATATGTAACATCAACGTTCTGCGTGCCTCAAGCATTCTAATATGGTCTCTCCTACATGCAGCCACCAATTTTAAAGCCTATTAGAAGGTATTTTTGACCTTCCACTTCTTTCCAAGTGATTTCAAAGTAGCTATCAGTCTGAAAAGTTACTAAAAGAGGAAAACATTGATGAGCAAAACAAACAGCACACTCCTATGAGCTTTGTTTCCCCGGAAACCAGGATAAAAGTCTTTGCTTATGAATTATTTGTTTAGAATTCATTTATCAGAATGTGTTAGACACTTCTTTCATAACAGTTATCCAGAAGTTGTGAGTTTAATTCCTTTATGAGTTCCATGATTCACTACAACCTGCAACTATGAAGATTGCCCCTTAGTTTCTGTTTCACTAGTTTACAGCTTTCTTGCCAAATAACAGCTCTCTTCTCCAAACGACTGGCATATTTGGCAATCCAGGACTAAGGCAAATAATTATTACAGGTGTCCTCAACCTGTGAGGTGTTAAAAACAAAACAGTAATTTTTTTTGCCTTTGAATTCATATCACATTGCCTATTTAGTCCAATCTGACTTCTACTCTTAACTCATCAATGTCAACTGAAAAAATTTCACTTTTACAGAGCGCTCATTAGTACTCCTTTTCTTATCTTGCTGTCCTGTTGCTTCCTTCATTAATTTGATGGTTTTCATTTAGCTCTCCTCCTGTTTCTGCTGCACTTTTTCTCCTATCTTCAAGTCTTGGTATTTGATACATACTATTCCAATTCTTTACTCTATAAACCTCATCTCAAGTCCTTGCTCTGCCTTTACCCCTTCATAATCTTGTTCATGCTTCTCTCCACTCTTCTAAACCTGATGTTCTCCGCTAGGACCATCAGTTAGCTTCACTGCTGCAAGCTGCCTTTTATATTACAGTATTTTGGTACTTTTTTGCAGAGCTTTAGCTGAAAAACATTCTGACAGACAGTGTCACAAACAGTAGAGGCAGGTCTATCTGCAACATGTTTGCACGCACTAAAAATGTTTAGAAAAGAAAAAATGAAAAAGGGATGAATTATTTCTGTTATTTTTTAAGAAAAGATTCAGAAAAGGGAAAAAAATGATGAAAATTAAACCAAGATATTTCAATATCTGGGAAGGAATTTTTATAATACAGCACCTGCATGCTGTGTGGAGAATGCAGATGGAAAAGCAAATAACCTGCCGTCAGTCTACTAAACATTCTGAAAACTAGAACGCTTTGGTGAATGATGCTGGAAAAGTCAAAAATGCCAGCCGTAGGTATCATGGTACTCTCTAGAAGAAATGTGCAACCTACTGGCTTAAGTACAGCTTTGCTGAATTTGTTGAGTGAGGAGGGAAGATCTCCAAGGAAGTATACTACATGAGTTCCTCCCAGTCACTCTTCCCTGTGCTGACCATGAAGTCTGTATGTCAGACTGGGAGCGTGAAGGTGCAATTGCTTCTGTGCACAGATTGAAAATATCTTTCTTCGGTTTATTCCTTCACATCTGCCCAGAAGTCACTCTGATTCATTGGTCCCTCTGGCTCCATATATGCTTTTATCCAACCAAATACCGGTTCCCTAGCGAAACAGGCAGTAATTAGTGCATCTGCTTGCTCCTGTCTAGAGGCTAAACTAAGCCAAGTCAGCTGCTCCTGCCACATCAGCAAGGAGAAGGAGAGATGAGAGACCACAGAAACTGCTGTGAAGGAGAAACACACTTGCAGCCACCTACTTATTCCCCCCTCCCTTACCACTTCTTCACACCACAAAACTCTGGCAGAAGCAAATTTCCCAAACTATTTCCCAGGTGTTTATCCTCTCCTTCCCTGCACAAGGAAAGGCTGTTACTGCTGAATTAAGGAAGACAGACCCGGGACCTGCAGAGATAGGATGACCCTTGAGTAGTATATCCTCTGGTTGACTGACATACACACACCATTACCCTCCTCTTCCTGTTAAGTATAAACACTCAGTACTTAGCACAACTTGCTGCTACATCTCTAACTGCTTTCTTATACAATTACAAAAGATTAAAGCATTTAAGAACACATTTTTCCATTTCATTAATATTGTTCTAGTATGAGTTCCATAATAAACGCTTTATTGAACACCAGATAAATAAAAGCTACAAATCCCACACCTGTAAACACGGTTTACCTTACAAAGAATGCTCTTCGTTGTTCTGCCACAATTTACCTCTCATAAACTTCTGTTACATTTTATATAATTCATCTCTAAATCTTTAGTTATTCTTTTAACTTTGTTATAAGGCTTTGCATGTTACTGCAATAAACTGCTACCCAGGTAACTTCCTCTTAACCTTCATTTTCAAATATAGAGCATGCTATATTATAAATTCTGTAATTACAAGAATACCATCTCTAACTATTTGATTCTAAACTTATTTCTCATTTTTTTTTCTTTCAATTTCATAAAGATTTATCCTGTCTTTCACATTTTGAGCACCTTACATTCTCTTGAGTTGGGTAATATATACAAAATAATGACACCTAGTTGACGGGATAAAATACATATCACAGACTCTGTTGTAACTTTCTGTGGTTTTGTTTGGGTTTTTTAAAAAAAACAACAAAACAACAACTACACAACAACTACAAAAAAAAAAGGAACCAACCACCAAAAAGAAACCCAATCCAAAACTAAAGCACAACCCGGATGTCCTTAGAGGAATTCAGGGCTGCAAATCACTGTCATGTTTAATTTAGTGTCTATCCCAAAATGGTAATATCCATTTCCATACATTATAATCAAGTACCTTGCCTCACCCCAATCACCTTTACAGCAAAGGCAACACTTTCCTTCAGGGCACATAAACACACAAGTCATCAGTTCATCTGAAGACTAAGGACAAAAAATCCAGCTAACTGGATCCCAAGTGAAGACACTTGGGATCCTGCTGGCACCAGAGTTTTCACCAATAAATTCACTTTAAGCAATGCTACCTTGACAGAAATCAAGAATGCCTGCCTCTTCTTGGGTTTCATTAATTAGGCATCTAGATATCTAATTCATGCAAAAGGCTGGATCCAGTAAACACTGTCAACAGGAATACAGTATCAATCCCAGTTGAACAAAGAGCATTCACAAGAGCTGCCACTCAGACAACTCTGACATTACTGCTGCCCATTTTTTTTAAATACCTACTGTAAATATTCTATTGATTATGAAGAAGTAGCTCTAGATACAAAGTCTTCCCTGCCTGAGAGATTAAAATTTTTATTACTTTTGATTCCTCCTTCTTAACTAGTCCTGGTCAGAAGCTTAGAGGAGTGAAGAACCGCCTGCCTGCTGATGTTGAGTTAATGTTAATGGATGCAGAAGACACTAAGCAACAAGCGCGAGCTCACTCAGAGCAGAAGAGTTACAGATTCAAATTTTTAATCTGAGGACTGCTTAGAAAAAGTCACTGGATAAATTACAGAAAACAGGTATTCTTTAGCTTTTAGGTCTTTAAACTAAAGAGCAAGCTGGTCATCCTTAAAGAAATTCAGGGATGTAAATCAATGTCTCATTTAAGTGTGGAAGATTTACATACAGTCCTTGCAAATGAAAATGGATTTCAGATGTTTATTTCCCAGTCCTTCACTCTTCTTCCTTCTGCCCACAGTGTGGGAGTTGCTTTGAATACCACTTAAAGATGCCAAGTATGCTTACCTAGGAAGAACAGAGGTACTTTGTTTAGGGTTGTAGATTTCACGGCAGGAGTTGAGCACTAAAGAGTTAGGCAAGGAATATGCAACTGTCTTTGCAACTGGGTAGATAACACACTCTACAGAGCTTACTTTTCATTTCTATCCTATCACTAAAACACAAACACACACCCTATTTGGGGACAAAATGTATTTCCTAGAGAAGCGTGACAAATTTAAGCTATGAGAAAAGGTTCATTAGTAAACAGGCAAAAGAACAGAGAAACCCTAAGATTCCATTATTAAAGTATGTACGCACGTTTTAAGTAACAGTTGAGGACTACTACCAAAATCCCCTTGGGATATACAGCCACCTTCAAAAACTAGAGGATGTAAGAGGTAGTTTTACCCCAAGACACAACCAGGGAAAAAACAAAAAAGCACCATCTCCATTAAAAGCAACATATTGCATTTTTTCATTATGAGAAAGACAACCTTACAGCAGAACAGAGCCCTAGACCTCCATCTGGAAGTGACCAGAATGGAACTAAAGAGCTGGGGTGAGTACTGATATGATGGAGCTGGGGTGAATAACCACTGACTATGCTACCCCTGAGAACAAAAAAAAAACCAAAACAAAAACACACCCCGAACAATTTTAGGTACTTTTGTTCAATACCATGGTTAGAATAACAGAAAACAAGGCCTAGATATAATTCAAATGCTTTTACACAGGTATGATAAGTGAAGGACTGAGGGATGGGCTTTGATGTTGCTGTTCCCCAGGGTCTCAGCTCAAGTATCACAGGGATGCCAAAGAAGCAAAATGACACTGATAATGAGATGCTACAGAAAGTCAAGAGTGTCATTCACTGGAGAGAGACTGGGGGCAGAGAAGAAAGAGGGAGAGGGAGAGAGAGAGAGAACGGGGTTTTGATATATATTTCCTACCATATTCCACAAAACCAAGAACTTCCTGTATTCTTGTGTTAAGGGCCCCCATTTATTTAATTTGTAAATGAAGAGAACAGCAAAGGCCTATTCCATCCCTTTTTTGTCCTCTTCCTAGTGGAAATAAACTGTAATACCCTGAATACTAGTTAATTACTTGGATTAAAAAAAGGCAATGACAGCATTTATTATTAGGAAAAGGGATGGTGCTGACAAAACAGTGTTAGAAGCAGCTTGGAAAACATGAATATAACTTTTTTGCTCTAACAGTAAAAAAAAAAAAAAATCCTGCTAAATTCATCCTATAACTCTTCATTAATTGTAGCTTTAGTGCATGATGTGTTTCACGTGAGGCCGGCTAAGGAGGGAAGGTGGACAAAAGTCTAGAGGCAGAAAAAAATTTTTTTTTCATTCACTCCTGTCTTGTTACTCCTATGATCCACTTTACTGAAGTAAATGAGAGACAGTCAGTTTGGTGATTGCTTTAGACTGTAGTGATTTACAAGACAATGGATTTTGATTACCATTTGACTTAAATAGCTCTCCACACAGGACAACAGATTGCTGTGAAAATTTAATTCAACAGTCAAGAGATTCAAACATTGACTCTTAGTAGACCATAAAATTCTGGCAACATGTTTTAATATTCATACGAATGAACTGCTCTTTCACTGTATAAGCAAAATTCTTTGGCAGATGAAAATGCACCATGTCTCAAGAGCCATGATATTCCCCTTGGGACCCAATTAATTTAGGAAAACTGAAGCCCACTGGTTTTATACTTGGAAACCACCAGTGACACGAACAACTATTTTTAAATCTTACTTGTCCTTGAGCAGGCAAGACTCTTGTAAACTGATGAGTTAAGTACTGTCCTGGCAGTTGCTGACAAAAGATACGACAAACTATACACAGTCGGGGGAATTTACTGACACCCACAACTAGTTGGAACATGTATTAAATACATACTGTTGCATGTACTAAAACCATCAGAGTAAGTTTATGATTACTCTCTTCCAGGCATTTTCAGTCATTAATGAATCATACAAATTGTATCCTAGATAAGAAAAAATTCAAAACCATGATTCTAATTAATGTGTACTTTTTCCGTTCCACAAGCACACTTCCATACATTTCATTATATAATTGCCAGTGAGATTCAAACATTTCTCTCTTTCTGCTTTTCACTGTACTACATTTCAGCTCATTTGCATGAAGAGTTTTGAATCCTTCCTCACATAAATATCCGGTAAAGGCATTAAACTACTACTAAGAATTCTTGCATTTGCTTTTCTGCTAAATATATCAACAGTAATATTTAAGCATATGCAAAAGTCTACGTAAAGAGGTTTCGATGGAACATAAGAGAGAGAAAAATGAAAACAGGCAGTGAAGTCCCAAGCAGGATAATAAAATTCTCTAGAGACTATGTTCATGTCTCAGTATCCATTCAGATACTGTTAACTCCAAACAACTTCAAAACAATTACCCTAATGCTAGGGTAGCCAGTTTCCAAAGGGGACAAAGGTTAAAAAAAGGAAGGAAGTAGTACATCACTTTTTTTTTTGTTTCCTTTGTTTGAATGGAGCAGGCAATTCATGGCTCTTGACAACATCTTCAAAGTCAGTATTGATGTTTTAAACATAGCATGAGAAGAAGCAAACAACCACAGGTCACCGAAACACATCTCTCTTCCTTCTGGGTCTCATTCAAAAGAGATTGTGAGGTACGGCAGATGGATGAGGAATTTGTTGAACAGCAACAAGACACCAGAAAACAGTCTCTTTTGAGCGCCCTACACAGCTTGACTTTACTCTAGAATCCTGAGGAATTAAGGAAAAAAAATGTTCCTGTGCTTCCCTTCTGAAGGAGAAAAGACAAAGTTTCTACTCACTGGAGCTGTAATTACATACCATAGCTCCTATGGAAGTTTTCCATACGAAATGTTTTCCCATGTTTTGTCAGGTAGTAGAGAACAGTCCATTTGAAAAGTAGGGCCAGTGTCATTAAAAACTGAATACAGTCTCACAGAGTTTTCTTATAATACACTTCTGACTGCTTGAGAGCAGGACTTGCAAAGAACCTGCATAAATAGGACAGCGGTTCTGCTGACAGCGGAGGGACTCAACACGAACGAACAATTTGCACATCGAAAGGCAAGACGCCAACAACAACACACCCATACAAACCTCCAAGAGTCTCAGTGCTGAGGACTTAAAACCTACTAACAAGCAAAGTGCTTGCTCCACAGATCAGCAGCGACTATCATAGATTTTGCAACACGAGAGCAACAGCTCATCTGTACCAGAATTAGACACAGGACCCTCACAAGCTTTTCTGTGGCAGCCATACAAGGATGCAAGACCATGCCAGCAGAAGGTGCAGAGACAGGCCTTTGAGCAGATGATTTAACTTCAGAGAATGCATGCTTCACCATGCTTCACAAGGCTCCCTCTAGGTATTTCCAGAAGGCTTCTTCCAAAAGATTGTGTGTCTGACAGCTGTATGCTGCTCTACAGACATGGAGGGAAAGGAGAAAAATTAAAAAGGCAAATTCAAGAAGCTGCTCTTATTTGTAGTTCTTTGATTTAAATGGGTTTATATTTTAAGTAATATGTCCTTTTATTTTACCTCTCATACCTTAAATGATAGATTTTTTTTTCCCCTTTTGATACTCCTGTCACTTTGGAGTTTCAGGTCGAAAATTCTATCCAAACTGCACAGTTTTAGGCAAATGAATCCAGGCAGAAAAGCTCTGAGTACATGTTTTTGCTGGTTCCCATAGCTTCCAGTGCTTTATAATTAGAAACATCTCAAACAATAGAACTCAACAGTTACAGCAAGTAATTCTGCTTCCTTTACACCCAACGTAGAGACAATTATCTCCTTTCTAATTCTCAAGGTGTTTTTTTTTTTTTAAAGTTATTTAATTTGCTCTGCAAATTAAATGCTGGGATCACTTTTGAAGATGAAGCTTTAGGAATAGAGTTTCTCTCTTTGTTCACCTTTTGAAGGTGCTTTTCACAGCCCTTTGTCCTCCTTGACAGCTCCCAGCAGTTTTATAGGTGAGGATGGCAAAGGGAAAGTTGCATCAAATACTATAGCTGCATTGGTGCCTGTCTGTACAAATGCTTTTTGACAGTTAGTAAGGTTAGATACAACAAAATTCCTAATGTTTTTACACTAGAGGGATTTAAGCATCCTCCTGGAACCCAAATTCATACAGTTTGCCACTCTTTCCAGATGACAGCCTTATAATTAATGGTAATTTTATTTTAAACCTATAATCTTGATATTTCAATTATCACTTGAGTAAACAGTGACGATTAAAAGTGAAGCATAAACTGTCCCTGGGAGATATCTGGTACACAGCACATGAAGAACTAGTTATACAATTTCCACAGCTAATTCTGAATTCAACATATTTATTTCCATATTCAATTCAGTTTAAATAAAACCAAACCTCTAAAAAGGATTTTTCAATAAGTTTTTAAAAACATTACAATTACTACATACATCTTCCCTTTTTCCCCTAGAAATCTGGAAACTACCATGATTATCCCTTAATAATTGGTTTACACAACTTTTAAACTCTTTAAATCTGTTTGATTTAAGTAACAGCTGCTGATAGGAATGACTGTTAAGTCAATATTTTGGTGGAAGCAAGATATAAAACACCTCATAAAAAGCCATCTGTTTCAGTGAAGTTATTCCGAGAAAAGATACCACTCGCAAATTCTGTGGACATATTTCACCTTTCCTGAAAGATTTATAAAAGCACTTTGCAGACTTGAAACATCTCTGATTTAGCAGGGTATTTTCTCTCATTTAAAATGTGACACCTCTCACTTAAGCTGTGTCAGGTTGCTCCAATCAACAAGTAATCCCTTTCTGGATAACCTCTTGGATGCTCTCCTACAATTAACATTAATTATTTATTAACTTCCCATTCAGGTCGACAAGGGGAGCAGGTGGAAACACTGGACATCACCAACTGTGAAGAAATCCTTAAGGAATGCCTGCTCAAGTTTTCTTTGTTCTATATCCTGTACTCACACAAAAAAAATAAAAGGAGTGACACCTGCATGACTGTATTCCTACCAAATGGTATGTATTCTCACATCCTTTCAAAACACTGGCTAGCAACACCTCTAATTAAAAACCTAAGTATCACACCATGGCGACGCTGATATAGAAAGCACCCTGGTATTTGAGACACAAGGCTCCAGTCCTGGAAAAGCTTCAGTATATAAAGATTTCCTTCTGAACGCTTTCTAACCACAATACAGGCATACCTCTCCCACCCCCTTAGTGTGTTAATAATATTTGTTTAATACTTACATTCTGGGGTAAATACTTCATGCATAGGGAATGGGATTAATTTTAAACTAAAACAAATGGGTACATCTGTCCATAGGTCTACAGATGTCTAGGCTCTCATTTTACTAAAGGCAACTTTAGAGATCATCCTAAAATAGGGACCTAATACCTGATCAGCATTCTTTAGGGTCCAAGGATTATAGGGATACGATCTTCATTTACTATAATGGTAGCGTAGTTACATACACATGGACACAAAACTGATACATCAAAGTCTCAAACAATTCCACCATCATGTCTGTTCCAAGTTACTCTAAAAGACAGAATGAAAACCAAAAATCTTAAGATAGAAAATGGAATTCATTATTTATGGGAAGTCTTGTGAGGACAGACTAGGGATATTTCAGTTGAATGAGGAAACTAACAAGATGATATATGGAACAATGCAGAATGATGAATACAGACAAAATGCAATTCAGTCCTATTTGCTGTTTGTGCCGGGGACATGCTATTTCTGAATTCTTCACTCGTTGCTGATTTATTTTTAAAACACAAATTTGCAAATGTCTAGTGAGTGACAGAGATCTTCTGAAGCAAATCAACCTATTTAATCTAGGTGCACAAGAAAGAACAAAAAAATTGTATAGTCATTACTTCATAAATATCTACAATATATTTTCATATAGCAAGAGAAACAATGGGGTTTGCAATCATATTTTCTGCAAAGTTGTTTTAATCTGCCTTTTTAACAGTTTTTTAAAGTTCTATACTCAGGAACAGACCAGAAGCACTTGCATGCACGAGCAAGAACTTTTTCAAATGCTTTAGAGCACTTATTGTCCGTATAGCAGAAAAGAGCAGTTAAAAAATCTCCGAGAAGTACTCTTCAAAATATAGTAAGACAAACTATTATTAAAAAAGAGTATAAAATGAGGAGAATATTACAATGTACTGAAATGGTATAGGAAAGATGGAAGGTGTTTTAAACTTACCCTGTTGACACTGACGTTTCTTAAAATAATCTGAATCAGATTTTTCTTAAATTCCTCCAGCTTCTTGAAACACTTCTTCAAAACATGATTAGATAGTTTACAATCAGTTATTAAACTGATCAAAACACAAACTGCCTCATTAAGAACATTTGAAACCGTAAATTTAGGGCTGTTGTAAAAAATAGTCAGTCCATCAAGCAACTGAGACACTGAATTGCATATGGTGAAAGAATCATTCTCAAGCTCTGTGAAGTCTGCTTGAAGAATCCCTCTTTCTGACAGTTTTCTTATTTCAAGCAGATGTTGCAAAAATTGTACTGGAGCAGTCAGAGATTCCTCCTTGCCAGTACAGCAAAGATTCAGTGGAGGAACTCTTTCCAACCAACGTTTAGAAGTGTTGACATTATTTTGAGATTGGTGAAAATCAGAAGGTATGCCTAAAGAATCGAATGCATCGTCATTAGAGACATCACATCCAGAGTCTTCTAGCTGGCTTGAGTAACTCATAGGGTTTATATGTTCCTGATCCAGAAGAGTTTCAGCAGAGGCATCTGGTTTTCCTGAAATAAACATGAAAGTTATGTTTGTGTAATACTTAAATACATGCTTATAGAAAGAGTCATGTATCCTTTCTCCTTTTGCTTCCTTGCAAAAAATCAAGTAATACATATGTTATGTTTGCTGCCCAAGAACTTCCCGTGACTAGAATTTAGCTGTGGAAGAAGGCGGCATTTTTAAATTAAAGTCAAAACTTTCAGAAGGTAGTGTCTATTTGTGAACAAGATGTTTTATGATCACGGTAATAAGAACAGTAATTTTGAGTTTAAAATTGCTGATGTTTTAAGTTTTCACATACATAATTAAAGTGGACATCACACAAACAATTTAAGTGGACATCTATACTCCCATTGATTCCCAGGGAAGGAAATGCATGTAAATTTCTGGCCTCCCAAACATTTTCACTACTTCTTTTCTCAAGAACTCATAATGCTTTTAGAAGACAGTGAAGGTCTGTTACTATAACTGCATCAAATACGTTCTTCTCCTTCACATGTACCCTTTCTCCCCAGGTCAGGTAAGGAATTCTAACAGAGTCAAAGCTGAACAGAATATTATACTTGAGATTTTTATTATTTAACAAAGAAAAGCATTCAGAAACAAAAATTTCTCCAGTCACCACCTACCTCATACCATCATCTTCAAAGACACACAAACTACATTACAGAAGGTATGCCCTGCATTCACACTATTAAATTATTTTCATACATCATTGTAGGATCTCTTTCATCCTATTTCGCACATGAGATACATTTAAGTCAGTGCCTCTGGACATAAACTCAGTACTAGGTGACAACAGACTCCCTCTGTGCTGCATGCTACCAATGCCAAAAGATTATAGCAACAGACATTAGAGCAGTGAAGTGGAAGACCAGCACACGTAAACATTTCAGTGCCATGAGGCAAGGCTATAACCCCATCTGACCACCTCTGGCTGTGCCCTGATTACTGGGGCACAACCACAAACTTCTTTTCACCTCATTTTTAAAAACCATGCATATACTGTTCATATTTTCCACAAGGATCCAAAGCAATACCATACTCCTCTGTGTTCGTATTCTTAAATGAATAAAAAGATTTAATAGATGTTTGGCATGACAGGAAATAAATGTTCTATTTCCTGGCAAATTAAAAAAAAAAAAGCATTTTTAACAGAGGAGACATCACTAGGTACCAATCAACAGTATTCTGTACACTAAGGAAATATTACTCAAAAAAGCTGATACAAACTGCATTAAACATGCAATTTAAAATTGAATTCTGACCATTACTTCAGTCTCTGAAGACATACAAGATTATCCAATGACGGTACTACTATTGAGATCAAAACTGAAAACTTGGCTTATTTATTTATTTATTGTTGAGTTTCGTTCCTTTAGCATTCAGATATACCCAAAATCAAACAGGATTGGTACCAAGTGACTCACAATGAGAGGACTAACTGTACAGGAACCAATGTGCATTTCCAGTAGGTACGAAAAGCAGGGCTTGCAAGGCCAGCCTAGCATTTTATATATTAATACTGTTCTCAAATGACCTACATACCCAAACTTGGAAAGCAAGCAAAGAAGCAAAGTGTGCTTCCCATAGTCTGCCTAACAAAAACAGGCATTGATCTTCCACATCTTCTCTACCTAGGGTTCTGAGCAAAAGACATTCCAGAAGAAAAAAAGTGAAAGTTTTTTTCTGGTGCTGTTTAAGCAAAATAAGCCCTTCCAGGGAATCCATCTACTCTGAGTTTCACTATGTGGTTATTTTGGTCCTGTTCTTAATCACATGGTGCAACATGCTTTTGGGGATTTAATGACAAGAGTCAAAAGAAGCAAAGCAAGAACTAGGTGCAAAAAACCATATATTTGCTAATTCTCTTGTTGAAGGGAAAGAAAAAAGGAGAAATGGAAAAAAACAAAAGAAAAAAGAGAAGGGGAAGAAGAGAACAATGCAGAAATATCCACTGGAATCAAACTTCAGACTGCCCTCAAATAGAAGAGGCAGCATATTCAACAAAACACTCCTACCAGTAGGAGACTGTTGCATTTATACTTAGGTTCCTACTCACTGAGATATCAAACTCCTGTCCCATGATGAACTCCCCAGAAATCCCTGTTACAGTAAGTCCCCAACAGCAGCATATTTGCGGCTCAATGAATAACACAAAATGGCAAAATGCTTTAAGAGTGTTCTGTAATTTATATGTTCTAGTCTTTTGGGGAGGAGGTAGAAGTTACTTTTTTAAGAAATAAATAAATCACCTACTAGGAAACACTCATAATTTCTCTAAAAATATCTAGAAACAGTTTATCATTTACTTCTCGAAAAAAGGTAAACTAATCCCTTTGTACTTACCTACTATTTAAATGACAAAGCAGTCTGGATGTTCACATCATGTTGTTAACAAGTAAAAAAATAAAAAAGGGAATAGCATTAAACCTATTAAGCCTGCCTCACACTAAAAATAATCTTTAAACAATAATTTCAAGATCATTTGACAATAAATATACTGGAACAAGAAATACGAAAACTTAGTGCAGATTATAAAGTAACCACAAAATTTTACAATCCTTTTATATAGGTAATGAAATATCCAGTCATGAGCAATTTTACAGTCTCCTTAAATATGTCACATCAGATTCAGGAAATATTTAAACTCTTAATTCCTATTTAGGACCTGAGCTCCTTACTACATTAAGATCCTGAGCTCAAAATCAGAATTGTGTGCTGGACAAACAAAGCAAGGCAGGGTCACAAGAATAGCCTTGGGGTGCAAAGGCTGAAGAACTGACATCCCTCTACACACACACACCACTGCAGAAAGTGTTTGGCCTGAAAATCACCAATTCAAGGGTCAAGGCAGTGACTTGCATACTGCATACAGTATGTGAGGAAGGTTTGTAAGCACTTCTGTGAAGCGTAAGAACTCAAATGTACATACTGCTGTGGGACCACAGAACACAGAGGCTTTTATCAGAAGAGTGAGATGCCAATCAGTGTGATGATTAGAGTGTAGAGTCTTCAGCTAGTTCTGAGAAGTCTGGCAAACATCAAAGTCCACCCCATCTCCTAGGTGAATTCTGCCTCTTCTAAATAACCACCTTAAAACAGACACCAAGACTCAGTTTACCAACAAGAAAGGGAGGAGGAGGAGGCAGTTGTTTCATCAGGACAGGAAAACACCTTTTGCCTCAGAGCTAAGGGAACAACCCAGCTCCTGGTCCTACCCAATGCAGAGTAAGAGAGGCGGCATTTGTAATATCCATGTAGCAGGAGCAGGGGTGGTAGAAAATGCTCTCTCGGACACCTGTGCTAATGGCTGTCACAGACCAGATAGTGTTTGAATGAGGAAGGCCACGTGCTATATGTAGTTCAAAATCTGAAGTCTGAAGAAGGGTCCTCAACCAATGAAATTGCTGTGGAATAAAATGGCTTCAAGTTTTTTGAAAAACTTAATATACCTGCAGTTACACCACCAACACCCATCACAGAACAGAAAACAGGCTGCTTGAAGGGGGCAGATGTAAGAAAAAAAGTGAAGAGATAATTTGAATTCTGCAAAGAAAAAAAATTACTTCAGTTTCAAGCATTAAGCACTGTTATATTCTCTTAACTTTGTGAGCACAGCCCAAAAGGCCAACTGCATCCTGTGCTGCATCAAAAGAAGTGTGGCCAGCAGGTCAAGGGAGCACCTCTACGCTGCTCTGGTGAGACGCCACCTGGAGTACTGCATCCAGCTGCGGAGCCCCCAATGTAAGAAGGACATGGACCTGTTGGAGAGGGTCCAGAGGAGGGCCACAAAAATGATCAGAGGGCTGGAGCACCTCTCCTATGAGGACAGGCTGAGAGAGCTGGGCTTGTTCAGCCTGGAGAAGAGAAGGCTCCAGGGAGACTCTGTAGTGGCCTTTCAGTACTGAAAGGGGGCTCATAAGAAAGATGGAGACAAAATTTTTATCAGGGCCTGTTGTGATAGGATAAGGGGCAATGGTTTTAAACTAAAAGAGGGAAGATTCAGACTAAATATAAAGAAGACATTTTTTATGATAAGGGTAGTGAAACCCTGGCACAGGTTGCCCAGAGAGGTGGTAGATATGTTATCCCTGAATACATTCAAGGTCAGGTTGGATGGGGCTCTCAGTCACCAGACCTAGTTGAAGATGTCCCTGCTCATTGCAGGGGGGTTGGACTAGATGACCTTTAGAGGTTCCTTCCAATTCAAACTATGACTAGAAAATCAAAACCAATTATGTTAGACATGTAAAATGCTCTTAAAACTCAGTTATAATTCACAGGCTCAGTTCCACTTCTAAAAAAAAAAAAGAAAAAAAACAATTAAAAAAATGAGACAATCATAGAAACTTCTTTGATGATACTGCATTCTACTTTCCAAGTAGGTGTTCAGTCAATAAATTCTAAAAGGAACTGAAGCCATATGAGAAATTATTCATATTTTTTTCCCTACTGTGTTCACTTCTCTACTACTTCATTTTTCAGGACTCTATTATTCTTCATTTAATCTTCATTGATTGGTTTGTTACAAGTGCACTTTCCATGAATGATGAATTAAGTTTATTCTCCTCTTCTTCAAAAAAAAGTCTCCTCAAACATATTAACTGTTTTCTTCAAATTTTCTTCATGTGTAAGCCTGTCTCTATTCTGCTGTTTTCATTACTAACCAAGCTGGCTGGTTGAGAAAAACACATCTCTCTCTCCTCCCTCATGAAAACCACAGTTGTCCTGATCTGGAACCAAGCCAAACTTTGGTATATAACAAAGCAAAGAAATACTGTTTCACATAGCTGAACATGATTCTATGATTCTATTTTGAAATAACAAAAAAAAAAAAAAAGCTTCCAAATAAAGACATTTCAGAAGCTGTGTATCCCACACTTTGCTTCTGCATTTCCATGTTTTTTTTACAACCAGCTTGGAAAAGAAAAAAGCTAGTTTAAAGCTAAGGTATTCCATGCTGACATACTTTGTCTTATTTAGGAATAACGTCACAGAAATGAATAGAGGAACGAATATCTAAAATTCTCAAATTAATTGTTCAATGCCAGGATTTAACTGTTTCTCAGAAGGTTTAGAAGCATATACTTCAATTTGCAAGGGATTTTGCTTACATAAAGCATCTAAATGTTTAGAATTCAATAAGAACCAAGAAGGATTTTGAGGATATAAACATTCATTTTTAGGGGATTTCTGTAGAAGACACCACAAATCTTTTGTACTTCAAGTCAAATAAAGAATACTTGCAGCAAAGATACTGAAAGATCGATAATCAGATAATGAACATACAGATTTGGATCAGTTAATGCTCATCAAGCAGCTTTGACGACAAAGGATCTAACATATGCTTTACAATATTGATCATCTCAATGAGATGACTGAAATTTGAGTTCTAAGCTAGATGGAGGATATTTCAAGATACTAAGTGAATTAACGTTACCTGTGAAGACTACCTGTCTGAACTGCTAGTACTGAACTGGAAGTATTAGGTCTTATTAAAAAAATTTGCATTGTCAAACAAACTCAGCTTCACTAAGAAACAAGAAGTATCAGTTAATACAGACAGCAATGACCCGGGTGCAACTGTAATGAGCTGAAGACTGAAATGAGGTGGACTCCCTAGGAATGCACGCCCTAGCTCATTTCTTAAAAACACCTCTTTTTTTTGAATACAACATGGTAAAAATGTTTGACTTTTGTGTCAGAAGCCACAAACAGAGATCTGATTGAGAAACTCCCATCTGTTTGAGTTAGGTTAAGGTTCCTAAAGAGGCTGAGATTTCCGTTCTCAGAGATACTCAGAGGCTGTCTGGACATGGTCCTGCACAACTGGCTCTAGGTGGCCTTTCTTGACAAGGGAGTTGGAAAAGATAACCTCCAGTGGTCCCTTCCAACCTCAACCATTCTATGATCGCTTATTTCAGAGAAAAATTTGACTGATCCCTAGCTCCCCACAGTAGACTTACAGGCAAGAAGATCCTAACTGCCATGGCCACGCTTCTTAACTAGTTTTTACCATATACATTCAGCTTTCCCCAAAACTATCATTCTGTTACCCAGAAGAAAGGAAAAGAATCTACATTAAATTATGAATCCCACTTGCTTTTATGAACCTTATTCCTTAAAACCACTATGTATCTTATCAGGAACTTGATCTATACAGGGAATTTATAAAATTATAACAAATCCTTTCTCTTGCTGGGACAGCTGGGTTGGTTTTGCCTCTGAATAGGTTTCTTATACAGCAACCTGGAAAGAAAAGGATGTTTCTTGGGTTCCTCTGCCCCAAAAATGTGCTTAGAACAGCTGCAGCAAGGCCATCTGATAAGACAGACAGCATCTGCTTTCAAAGGCAGAAAGTTTCCACAACCAAAACAGGCCTGTTATCCATCGAAGGAGCAGTACTCTGAGATTTCAATGAATCATTACGCTCCAGCTGGTGCTTTTTCCAGATTGCAAATTAACTTATTTAATTATCCTGAAAAGGCCTCAGCTTTCATAAAGTTCCCCATTGTGTCACTACAATTATGGGGAACAGATTTATCTCATCATCATATTCCAAGAGTCATATTCCCATAAATCTGTGCTAAACACATTTTAACTCAATTTTTGTCATCTCACGTATTTGTTCTCAATTCCCTGCTCCCTTCCGAAACAAATAAAATACTTCTTAGGTTGTGAGACATTACTTGCATTAGTACCACTGGTAGAAGCATAAGAGTATACTAGTACACTTAAGATGTCAAATGACAGTTCATTTTTGAATTACTGTCTGTCTATCAGTTAAGAGAAAATGCTGAGATGACACTTACTTAGACTGGGCTGTCCTTATTGATCTGTATGGAGAGAAAGCCATCTTTTTGGGGCAGGGGTGGGGGAAACAACACAGACAGAAGGCGGAAGAATCTCTTCATGTAAAAAACATCCCATCCCTAAGCACCAGATAAAAATAAGCAGATCTGTTTTCCACAGTGACATCAAACTAAGTGTTGACTGCTGCCCAATGGGGAATCCTCTCACCTTGGAAAAAGGAAGCTAGAAAAAGAAAGAAGCCAAAGATAGCCCTCAGAGGCTGACACTTCCTCTGCAACTGTCATTCTTTTGCATTCCTTGCTTCCTGCCAAATACCAGGGGGGGAAAGTGGTGACAGGACACAGCAATCTAGAACAGCAGCTCGCTCAAACATACTGACCTGAAGAAATAGTTTTTACATAAGCATACCATGGCAACTTGGAAATTCTAGTCCGTATTCCTCTACCTTACTACTATACCATAGGAACTCAAATCTTTGCTAAGTGCTATTCAGGGCAGCTGTAAACTTTTCACAGTGTTTCATCTTCTTTACGGGGAGGGAAGTAATTTCTCCTAATAGACTAATTTGTTTTTGTCATTGTTATCCATTCTGATTTGGACTGCTGCTCCCTCCACTAACGAGGAAGATTCCTTTATGAGGCTGCAGATAACATATTCTCTGAGGAATCTGCATATGTTTTGGTCTGATCTTTCTGAATTAATCTTATTGGTTCGTCTTTGAAAAAAAGCCTAAAAAAAAAATCTATTATCAATTATGTTATTCCACTTCTCCTTTTAATGTAAGCAGGCAGAGGAAACACCACAAGTAGGGTTATTTAAGTCATGGTGGAGAGTTTGCCCTTTCAGGAGGTTTGAAATCAAATTATTCAGAAAAGATTTTGACTGGCTATCACTCTTCTGTTCTCATCAAAGCAGGAGTCACCTTATCGAGGAGGTGCTGTGGCTTAAAGCTGAGCACCCAGAGTTTCTGCCTCTCCCTGCTGAGCAAGAAACATGCAAGACATGACTTACAGGGAAGTGGAAAGGGAAGAGGTGGCAGAATTCTGTGTCTCAGAGCAAGGCTGCTGGTAAACTGCAGCTGTGTATCATTTATAATTAGTTTTACTCCAGCTGACGAGCTGGTTGGTTCCCAATCTATATGCTTCTGCAGCAAGTCTGAGCTTGAAGCAAGGAGACTGAATTGTCTTCATTCATACTAATCTACGAAGAAAATTGCTCCCTTTTTTCACACGTACAACTAACTGCCTCAAGAAACACACTAAGTTAAGGAGTGAAGCAGGAGATACAAAAATCTTTTTGTCTCTGGCTCTTATTCCCTAGAGATTCGAGTTGCTTTAAATGTCTTGATGCAGGAAGCAGAATTTAGGGGAGAGTATCCTCAAAAGTCAAACACAGCCTTAGGACAGAGTTAAAAAACAGAGATTCGTGTTAATCACATTCTGACTCAGAGTTCAGCATTTCCCTAAACACATCGACATGGAGGGTCTGGCAGCCGTATGCAACTGTAGAGGCTAAGAACACAGGACAGGACTTCAGGACATGGCAGATGAAGTTCTACTGGAAGTGATCTATAAAAGGAAGAATAAACTAATTCTAAAAAAAAAAAATATGATTTTTTTAATTAGAGGAGCAAGCAGTTCAGTAAATTCCTATCGACTGCATAAGGGAATATCATGAACGAAGACTGAAGGTGAAGCTAAGGAAGAGAGAACACAACCTCAATACAAGTTTTGCTAAAAATATACTCCAGATAATTGATTTGGAACCCTTCAAGAGTATTAGCCTAAAGCAACCAAGGCAATGAACATCTATCCTCTAAATTGTCATTCCTAAAATGTATGCTTGGCAAAAAAGGCTAGAGTATGTGTTTATACCTTCTTAGGTTGGAGTAACAGCTGCAGGCTTTTCAGATCTCTTTACCAGAGGCTGCCAAGAAACAATATGATTGTTGATTTGATGACCTAGTAACAGCTAAGGAATTTGTCTTACAGGACAGGTGCTTCAATCCATGAATCTATCACTTCACCAATGCTTTGTAAGACCCTCCAAAGCAAAGTGAAAACAGAATGCTCAGATATTCTATATTCTTATTCTTTCTCAACCAAGAACTTTCTGTCCTCTCTGTGAAATTTCAATATGAATCAAAGAAAGGCAAGAAACTTTGATTAATATGAAATCTGGGTTTTTTTTTTTCCTACCCACAGGCATTGTTGTTAGGACAATACTGGCAAGGTGCAAAATAATGAACGGACTATTACAGAAAGATTTGCTTCACCTCCTTCTCTTCAGGTGGCTGATGTACAGCTAGAAGTACCCCCACGTAAAAGGAATGCCAGTGTCCTTGTATTCAGAAAGAGAGCTACACATTAAGTCAAATAAGGAACTTTCATTGACTATATATCACAACGATTTTATAAACAACACATTAAACTGTAACAACTCATACTACCAAACAGTTTACCTGTAGCAAAAAATGCTCCCCCCCCTCATCAAGGAAACCCAAACTTTTTTAGGGTCTCTGAGGGCAAATAACTAGTCAGGTGGGACAAAAATAATTTAGACAACTTATCTTTAAAAATTAATACCTTGTTCTTTCTCCTTCACGTACTTGTGCTTCCATGCCGTGTGCAACTTTATGTGGAGAAGAAAATCGGGCACTGTAGCTTCGAAGAGCTCACAAATTTCTCCCATTAGGGAAATAAAACTCCATGGGCAGTCCCTAATAATTCCTGAAGCCTCTGAAAGACCTGCTATTATTATTACAAACAGCAGGTGGGAGAGGAAAGCTCTCATGCTCAGAATGCAGAGCAGCTGCAAAGTGAACCTTGGCTGAAGGACTTGAACTCTTCAGCTCTCAATAGGCAGCAGCAGGCACAAATGCAGTATCTGATCATAGGACTTTTTCTAAGTCAATCAGCATATTGCTAGCAGAACGGAGACATTTGTAGACAATTCACCATATCCATAGAAACAAATATCACAATGGGTGAAGTCAACCTTAAACTGTAAAGTAAGAATGTTATTCCTGCACAGACAATGAAGAAAGCACAGAAAATTCAGTGCAGTTGTAGACATCCAAAATTAGACAGGACTTACCACATTTTAGGTCTGTGAACAAATTTCACTGACTAGAGCAATGAAAATTAGCATGCTTTGGAAAAGGTGTTATTCACCAGGGACGGTTGCTTTCCTCTGCCTATCTTGCAACTAGAAAAGCTTCCTTTGGCAAGTGAAATATCAGTGTTTCTCAGTTCAACAGTTTGGGGTAAAGAACCTTTAAAAGTTAGACTTGAAACACAGAAGTTGCAGATTAATTGATTGTATTTCTAGTGTTTGATGCAAACATAGACCCACCACTGGTGAAGGAAGAGCTGGTATGCAACTATTACAGGAGCTTGACCCCTACAAATCGATAGCTGTTAATGTTATCCACTGGAGGGTGTTAAGAGAGCTGCCTGATGTCGTTGTGAGGCCGCTCTCCATAATATTTGAGAAGTTGTGGAGATTGAGGTATGTCCCAGAAGACTAGAAGAAGGCTTCATATAGAATCCATCTACATGAAGGGCTTAAAGGAGGATCCAGGAAATTATAGGCCCACCAGTCTTACTCCAGCCCCTGGGAAAGTTATGGAATGAATCCACCTGGGGCTATNACTCCTGGTGAGATTCCAATGGGACACAAGAGGAGAATTTTTCACCATGAGAATAATCAGCCATTGGAATAATCTCCCCTGGGAACTGGTAGATTCCCCAACATTGGCCACTTAAGATTCAGCTGGACAGGGTGCTGAGTCATCTCGTCTAGACTGCACTTTTGCTNACCTGGATTTCTCCAAGGCTTTCCGTTCAGGTCCCCACAACCTCCTCCTGAGAAACTGATGCATTATGGTCCAGACAAGTGGTCTGTGCGGTGGGTGGGGACATGGCTGACAGTCTGCACCCAGAGGGTGGTGGTGAATAGCTCCATTTCAAACTGGCAACCTGTCAGTGCTTGTCAGGCCACACCAGGAATACTGTGTTCCATTTTGGACCCTGCTATACAAAAAACATGGGGACAGTCTGGAGAGGGTGCAGAGAAGGGCCACCAACATGATCAGAGGACTGGGAAGCCTGCCATATGAGGAGAGGCTGAGAGAACTGGGTTTGTTCAGCCTTGAGAAAAGAAGGCTTAGGGGAGACCAGTATTTAAAGGGTGGCTACAAAGAAGATGGAGACTCCTTTTTTAGAAGGAGACACATGGGAAAGACAAGGGGTAATGGGTACAAATTACTCCTGGTGAGATTCCAATGGGACACAAGAGGAGAATTTTTCACCATGAGAATAATCAGCCATTGGAATAATCTCCCCTGGGAACTGGTAGATTCCCCAACATTGGCCACTTAAGATTCAGCTGGACAGGGTGCTGAGTCATCTTGTCTAGACTGCCCTTTTGCTAAGAAAAGTTGGACCAGATGATCCTTGAGGTCCCTTCCGACCTGATAATCTATATGTTCTTCTTAATCTAAAATTAAAATATCCTCTCCAGACATTAGATGTTAATTAAACTGTCCTGATCATATGCATTATATGCAATCAGTTCTTCACAACATTAAGACACCTGTTGCAAACAGCAGCTTGAAAGTTACTTTTACTCTTAAATAAATCTCATGTTTGGAACAGGTTGTAAAGAACGGACACACCAACTATAACAAGTATGAGTAGTCATTAAATCCCTTCTCTAGAGAGACAGGTCTATTATAATAAATAAATAAATCATTAAAGCTTCTAGCTAAAGTCTAATACAACTCCACTTTTAGTCAAAGGTAGAATCCAGACATCTTTTCACAAGGCAATAAAGAAGCTACTGTTTCAGTCAAAAAGCATCCCAGTAAAGCCTTATCAAGTTTTCTATCAGGGAACCTTCTAAAAATCTCAAGTCACAAAGCAGCTAGCTATACATTTTTATTTTAGAGATCCCCTCAACAGTGACCTCTGTCTCTCCTTCAGCCCAGAGCATTTTGAATTCCATCTCCTGGGAGAAATACCTTCCCAGAGCCTGGAGACATCCTCCACTGCCTGATTTTCCAAGCTCATCCTTCAAATGGAAAATGACTCACCCCACATGGACAAGTCAGAGAAACAGTGCTGTTTGAGCTCATCTTTTTTTCCCCCCCCTTCATGTTCTTTAACTAACAGCTTTCCTGAATCCTACAATATCAGACTCACAATGTTTTATCACATATCAGAATAAACATTCACAGTATCCACGGTCTAAATACATTAACAGAAATAGCATACATACAGTCCTTTGCCTGTCTGACCCTCCCGTTATCCATATTAGGGATCTATGCTTTCAACAGATTAGTCTTAAATTCTCTTTTTAAGCATCTCTGAACTGGTAAAAAAAAATACACGATATGTCTTTAAGACATGTTCCATATATAAATAGGGTACATCAATATATTACTAGCTCATAACTCCAAGGTTATAGAGTAACACTTTGTACTGACATTTTTTTCTGGAATTATTCCATAGGATACACATTGATTCTGAACGTTAAAAATTTAAATTCTGAGTAAGCATCGAATTCTCAAGCTCAATCCCATTACAAGTGAATTAAGTGTTCTACTACTTCTGGGCTTTGGGAAAAATAGAAAGCTGTACACTGTACACAGCTGTACCTTGTACCTAAGTACAAGAAATGGCACAGGCAACATGAAAGCTGTTTGTTTCCTTGCTACGGCAATATAGACAGAAATTATTTCAGAAACTTACCATTTTCCAAGCAGAATCTCGGACAGATCTTGTTCAAAAGAAGCTCCTGACGTAATCGAAGAACTTCAGCTTCCAGTGCTTCAACTTTTGATTTCCATCCAAAATCTTCCGACACAGTTTTGGCAAGGTGCTCAGTATATTCTTTGCAACTCTTCCCTGGTGGTTTTGTGTGGATAATTGCAAAAGCCAATGCTAGTTTTGATATTTTCAAATACCAAACTTGATTTTCTCTTCCGCCTTTGATTTCTATTACATTAGAAAAACAGAAAGCAAAAAAGTAACTTTACTATGGCTCTATTAAGCAAATTATGCATAGTATTTTCTTGGCTTTGAAAACTGTTCAACAGTGAGACCAATTATTTTATTTCTAGTGCATTCTGAAATCATCAAGAAAAACAGCAGAAATATAAGCATTTGTGCATAATGCAAGAATAAAACATACGTGAGCTGCACTCCAGCTATAACAATAAAATTCAGGCAGTTTTGAGAATAATTGTGGGAATAGTAAGCACTTCAAATAGTCTTATCCTAGCAAGATTTTAAACACAAATGTTATCTCCAATAAACAAGGTTTACACCGCTAAAAATACTCACCTCCAAAAGACCCCTGACATGCCTCCCCCCCCCAAAAAAAATCCTAAACCCATGACTGAAGAATGCATATGTGGTTATTTATACTTAGCTTAAACACAGTCCATACATTTTCTTGAAAATGTACCAAAAAGTCCCAGTGCTCAAAAGATAAAACTTCTGAGGCTGTTGTTAGTGCCTGGTTTTGGACACCTGGTATTGCTGCACTTGCAGTTCTAAGTCTACATTAAGCCTCAAGCCTGCAGAAAAGATAATGAAAGACTAAGCCCTTAGAAACTGAACTATACGACCTACACCCACTGCTTAAAGTAGTTATGCATTAAATAAATGGTACTTTTTGCAAAATGTCTAACTTGTAAAAATCTCTTTCACACAACTTTTCCATTCATATCCAGTGAAAAAGCAGAAGTTAATTCTCTCAGCCTCAAAGGATCAGCACCTTTGTGGGACAACAGACTGGCTCTTGTTTGCCTTATACATCAAAGGAAATGTTTTACAAATGCAGAACCATGCGAGTAATTGAACTGCCTTCAAAGCTGTGAATAAAATGAAATACGCGGAACCACACTGAAAGAAGAGTAAGTAGTAACAGTAAGGCATCCAAAATCTTTGGCTTTGAACCTGAAAGGTGCTCCCCAGACTACCTCATCTTCTTCACACAGATATCACTCAAACAGTCTGTCACGGTTCATTCTTACAAAGTTCCTTTGCAGAGCAGTGCCACAAATTAAGGCAGGCAGAAAGATGTCTTACAAACTGCTTTCACTACTGGTTTAACATTTTGATATCTCTGGAGACTACTTTGCAAAAACTTTCTGATTCACCTCCTTTTAAAAACGGACAAATAAAGATTTGCTTTGTGCTTTATAACATGCTTTGTCAGTACTACTGTTTTCCTTTAAATTACATTCAGGGAAGTTGCAGAAGGACCAACATTCCAGTATGGGTCAGGAGATGGCATTTAACTTCAGCATTTCATGAATGTTCAGGTGCCTTTTATCATTAAAAAGTCATCATCAATATCTTCTTTTCTGTCATGCTCTGTTTAATTCTACTCATATGACATATTATTACAAAGAAAAGTCAAAGTTAGTTGTTTGGCCACTGATACTCTACCACTATGCACTTTACACATCTCAGCCCACAACTCTAAATCAAGTGATCTAAATCAAGTGATTTAGAGTCAAAAAAATCCCTAATAAAAATAATCTAAGTAGACAAGTATTACAAGGAACTGGAATTAGAATAGTTGAGACCAAACTTCTACAGCTCAAGGAAATTTAGAAGTGTGAATTGCTACTTTAATAGTATTTTTTCACCGCTTATTACTAAAGAGGGTCACTTTTCTACTTTGTTTTAAAGGGGACTACTGTATCTTAAGCAGAGCAAAAACCTTAGCATACATGCTAATAATAAAACACAGACAAGAATAGGTTCCTTCACCCTCAACATGCCAAAATGCTGTTTCCTAAAGGAGGTGTATCCCTAATAAATCACAAAAAAACCATATCTTTCCTAATTTTGCATTAAATTGCAATCACCGAACTCTTAAATAGCATTCCACCTTAACACTTAGGACATACAATTAAGTAATGAAATTTGGATTTTGAGGGAGGCCTTTTTAACATCTTGTACAGACTCACTTCTACAGAAGTAGTGTCTTACACTGAATGAGTTTAACGAGGTACTCTTACCCTGGAGAAAAAGCATCACTCCTTTTCTGGAATAATAAGTACTTGTAGAGATGCTGTTAAAAAAACTCAATAAACAAACAAAAAACCTCAACAGCTCAGTTGTTTCTCCTTAGGAACAAGACATAATCAAAGCACTCTTTGGAGAAGTAATTCTGTTGGAATCTCAAAATCTCTTGTTTAAAACCATGTCATTAATGACAAATAGCAATATACTTTCATGTATTCCCAGAAACAGTGGATTTCATAAAGAATATACAGCTCTTTCACTTCCTTTTTATTACTATGACTACCACCATCTCTCCTCTCATTTATTCTTCTGTGATTGTGAAAAGAGAAGTTTGTGGAACAAAAAGCAAGAGTTGTAAGAGATGATTCAAGTTTTTCCACAGTTCCCTAAAGGGACAACTGCTCTCTCAGAAACCACTGTAAAAAATCTCTTAGAAAAGAACACACCGGATGAAATTATTAGAAATATGGGGATGCTGGCCAACTGTGCATTAGGAAAAATTGCACAGCAATCTGTTGCTCCCACGAAGTGCTGCACCAAAAACCACCAAATGAGAATGCATTCCACTAAAAGCATATTGGCAGCTACAGAGTTTTATCAATAATATTTTTGCTCATATCAGCACAGAAATGACAGCAATGGTTAGGTAGAAAAAAAGTTTAGAATTAAACTAGAAGTTTTCCTTGATTGGGAATAGTACCAGGACACAAGCAGAAAAGTCACCAGTCTAACCTTAGTTGTCAAAATCAAGTCCGACAGGAACCAGAAGGATCAAGAATTATCCACCAAAGCACATCTGGTACCCAAGTTACTCAGCAAGAGTAACTACTTACTAACCAAGCTCCATTTGTGCTTTTACTCAGCGTTAAGGGAACCAGTAATCCCTTGGGAGCCCTGACAGAAGCAGGGCACAGCACCTTAACAACAGATACCATCTGGTGACAAGTTTCCTACTGAACTCCCTTAATCCACAGTCTGACACTGGAAGTGCACTCAGAGGACAGGGTCAGCTAAAATTGCTGTCAAACAGGACTGGGTCTCCAGATTTCAGACACATGAGAGAGAGACCCCCTGCCTCTCTCCAGCCTACTAACTCTCATAAAGGGAGAGGGCACTGAAGACCCACAGCCCCCTCAAGCTGTGTAAGGCTGCTGAGTAATCATTCAGCTACTGAAATAATTAAAAAAGAAGTCACGCGCTGTCCCATACAGCTCTGTGTTAGATAACTAAGGGGAAGTAAGAAGTAGTTAGATCCTTTGGAGACCTTAGATATAAACAGGAAAACAGAAAGAACCTCTGTAAATCTGATTCATAAAACTACCCCACTCCACCAACCTGCCAGTCCCACTGCTTTGCAACTGGATTTGATGCAGCAGCTCCTATTACACCATCAACTACAGCAAGATAACTTTCTGGTAAGTTTCACCTTGGTTTTGACACCGTCTGCAACATGCGAAGAGGAAATAATTCACGCTTACTAGAAAAAACCCAACAAACCACTATTTTCAGATTATCACCTTGTTAGTTTGTTTTCTTCTCAGTTGGAAACTTCATGTATTTAACTCTATTCCAAAGGTCAAAGGTTTCACACTATTGGCTAAAAAATCCGAACAATTAAAATCATTCATTCCTATTAAAAAACTGAAAACATTGATTAAAGCTATGAAACTTACATCTAAACTTAAACCATTCATTAAAGTCATTTTCACAAGCTATAAACCCCTTTGTTTCCAAGAAAACTGCAACCCCACCAAAGGGCTGTTTATGCACCTTGCTAGTTAGCAGTCCCCACTTTCATACTGATAACATGCTGTCAAAGTCTGGAAGTTGAGGTCAAACATCTTCAAGAAACAAGGACAAATCCCTGAGCCAGCTGCTGGCATAAAAGCATCCCTTCCTCCCCTGGCACCCTCTTAAGCTGTCAGAAGATGCTTTTCTGCTTCTTACCTCTTCATTGTTTCTTTTTTCACTGTTAACTATAGACAACTGAACAGTCCAGCCTCTGAACGCACAGCAGTTGCCTTCACTGCTGCACACAACACCAAATTAAGTCTGAAGAGGAGAAAAAATAGTCCCAGATGCTATTTGGGCTTTTCTACCTCATACCTGAATTGCACTAGTGTCAACAACAGGCTGACAGGGATAACAATCATTTTCTGTCTTTAACAGAAGTGCAGGGATGATATCTTCATTATTCTTTGCATTAGTACACTGAACTAGAGGAGTCATCCTCCCAAGCAGGATTCACGTAGAAAGGGGTACAGTTAAGTCTGCAGTCAAATAAAAATGGACTGCTCCCTGAGGAAAAACCCTGTGATCTTGGGATAAGCCTCCTCCAGCTCCCGGGCCCACATCCATTGATGTCTCTTAGACAGCTCTGGGTTCCTCTACCTAGAGGAACAACAGGCTGTGCTGCACTTAGCCATCAAGGGATGAGCTACTCAGCTTGAACAGGTGAATCCCCAGCTCCAGAGCTTTTAAGTTGTCTTTCAGGGGTGGTTTTGGACAAGGGACATGAACTATTTTAGATAATTTACTTTTTTGAGAGCTACATGCAGTTTTCTGACTGACCTTGGAATCAGGGAAGTCACAGAGCGATGGGGAGAAGCGGACTAAGTTCTACTGAAATTTAAAATCATAAGGCATCTCAAAACAAAACTAAAACCTAAACTTGTGCGAGAGAATTCAAGATTTGAGTAATATTCATTTATGTCACAGGACTCCACACCTTAGACATGATCTCTAAGTTTGCCCATGAAATTCATGGCTAATAATGGAAGAAAATTCTACAAATGTCACAGAGAAAACCTTATTGCTTACGACAGGACATTTATTTGTTATTCAGATCATTATCATCTAAGATTGAAGATTTTAAAAAATAGTAGAGTAAGACACAGAACAGACTGTAACTCATTTAACCTCCAGGCCATCCAGCAGCTTGGTTTTCTTCACATTTGAAATAGATGTGAGATGTGAAAGGATTTGTCGGGACAGAAACAAATTGCCATCCACCACTACTACACAGCTAAAAATCTTTAGACAGCCCTACATAATAGTATGTAATGAATACACAAAAAATGGTTTTCCTTTCCAAATTTAAGTGTATGGTCTGTCTTTAATGGCACAAATATAATAGGAAAAACTGTTTTGTTGCCATGTCTTTACTTTCACTAATCTGTCAGTTACACGCTGCACATAAAGGTGAAAAAATTACCCACATCTTTGTAACCTCATTCTGCATTACAGAATAGCCATTATAAAATAGCAACCAGGATATTGACTCATTATAATGGAACACACAATGGGTCACAAAATGATGCAAGTGCTGTAGCGGAACTGGGCTGAGCTGCAGACACATAAGGCCATAACATTAAGCAACAATAAAATAAACTCGATTTAATTGGTATGCCTAACATAATACTGTCTTTCATGTATAGAATAAATAATGATAATGGCACAGCTGCATAATCAAGATGAACTAAAGTATGTCTTGTGTTCCAAATAAGCAGCTTTTATTGTAAAAATGTATATTAAACCAAGGCTATTCCACAGTGTCATTTTTAAACATCCTATATTCATAATACACAAAGATATGTAATGTTGTTGACATACTTACTGAGGGAAAAACTCCGTTTTACTACCGTAAGCCTAAACAACACCTCCAGCATATTCTTTTTTTTCCTCTTTTATAAAATAGGCTCAAGATGCTAAAATGATACTGAAAATAGTAGATATTTAAAATATGTTATGTCAAAAGAGCAAGGAAACTTGATTAAAATGTAACATGATTTATTTCTTCAAACAATTAAAGTTTTAAATCATTTTAGCTTATAAAATCTAGTCATACAAATTCTCCGAAACCAAATAACATGAATTGTTTGAAAAAAGTATTTTAGAGCTTTTTAGCACTCCCCAATTATAACCTTTTCATACCACTTAAAAATATAAACAAGCATAATCCCTCTGTAACATCTTAGAAGCAGGATTTATCTCCTCTTAACTACAGAAATCTACAGCTGAGACAGCTGTCTAGGCTTCCTTTATCATCAACGGGAGATTTCCGATGTCAAAAATAAGCCAAGTGATTTGTACACCTACCTTGTGATGAACTAAGTCATGACCCAGAAAACACTTATTTCCCTCCCCGGACTAAAAAGAGAGTTCAGATGAGTAGATCAGATGCACATACACGCATTCTGGACAGCTAACTTCAGCGAGATCAGTTGGCGCAGCACAGGCAGCTGAAGCTGAGACCTTCAAAAAGTATTTAAGTACCTAACTAACAAGTGAAATCAGTACCTAACAACCAAGTGAACCCTAACTAAAAAGGCTAAAGTCATCACCCTTTAAAAAGAAGTTTGGAATCCTAGATCTTTTTAATATCTCTGAAAAAAAAATTCTTTCTAGAAGAAAACCCAAAAACCATTGAAAAACGTTGTGAGAATAGCCTTGTGAACATTTAAACTTTGTCCGTGCACAAACAAAATAGCATACAGGTACAAAGTAAAACACATGGGAAGCAACAAGTATACCCAGAATTAAATGAGCATAAAAAAAATCAGCTTGGTCCCTCACAAAGTCACCATGCATCTCCCTTCAGTGAGATCATGTGTGAAGAAATTACTTCCTCCCTTTTGAAAATGTGTAAATTTGTATTTAAGATACCACAAGTATATCAATAGTCCCACAACTATATGCTTAGATTAAGTCTTTTTAGGTTTGGACTGTTCTGGCATTTTGCTTTCTGAACAGAGTAATTTGACAGGTTTTTTTAACTGTCTTTTCTCTAACATGCTGTTGTAGTGACATGTCTAGAAGAGAAATATCATATCAGATTTGACATACAAGAACCCCAAGTCACTCAAGAGTTAAACTTCATCAATCTTCTTAAAGAAACATTACAAAGTATTGACAGCAAGGACAGCTTATGCACCATAGTAGCCTTAAAGAGATAAAAGGATTCACTTGTGCTCTATTCCCATCAAAATACGCCAAGTAAAAAAAAAAACTAAAAAACCCACCCTAATGTAATCCTGAGATTTCTGATAGTTTTAAATTACACATATATATGTTCTCCCTATAAGCTGTGAGTTCTTCCCTTTGCACTCTTTTTTCTTCTCCAACAGGGTTTTTGGGTTTTTTTTGCTGTATCATTTACAATATTATCCAATGATCTGGCACACAGTACTGTTACCACTACCATGTTTTCCTTTACTATTGTCACTACTAAAGATTTGCACGTATGTACACAAAACAGAGTTTGTTCTATAAAGCCTGCTGTTCAAACATTAAAGCATAACTCAACAGTGTAAATTTATCTATTCTTACGGTGACACAGATTTCTTCCCCGACCAAAATAAAACTGTAATCACCTAATCAGCTGGGTATAAATCAATTTGGTTTGGAAATTGAGATATACTTTTCATTATAGCTTTATAAGACAGACCATCAAAGTCAGACCCTTCGTCATTTACAAAGTTTCACATGTGCTAATAATATTTAATTACATAAAATATAAATTTACAGCTGGCATTTTGGACTGTGGAAAATAATCCCAGTCTTTATATACTGCCAAGTCACAACAAGAAAGCAGCCGTATCTCCTAAATTTTACCTACTGCAATGTCTGCATTAGTTCTTCAATGTAGAATTTCAAAGCAGAGTTCAAAAAAAGCAATCATGAACAGGTTGGAGGATTATACAAGGATTATTTTGCATCTCTTCTCTTCCCCTGTTAAAATTCACCAACTGAAACATCACTTTACTTTTCCTTTTTAATTTCACATTTTCAGCCTTCACCTGAATAGTACCATTTCCACAAGTTTTTAAATGTACAAGATCATTATCTTTCAGTGAACAAGTTTCCTCCGGGAAAGTTACCAGAAATCATCTGTTGTATTTTAAAAACCTCATTCTTGGCTTTCTTACACAAATTTTACACTAGCAGAATGAAAGATGACATTGTTCAAAAGAAAGCAAATGGTTGTAATAGAAGACAAGGAAAAGAAAGAACAGGAGGAATACTAGGAATCTGGTACTCTGAAAAGCATACAGTATGCAATGAACAACAGTCACAGAATCACAGAATCCTAGGGTTGGAAGGGACCTTAGTAGATCATCTAGTCCAACCCCCTGCCAGAGCAGGGCCACCTTAGAGCAGGTTACACAGGAAAGCGTCCAGGCGGGTTTTGAATGTCTCCAGAGACGGAGACTCCACCACCTCCCTGGGCAGCCTGTTCCAGGGCTCTGCCACCCTCAAGGTAAAGAAGTTCCTCCTCATGTTTAGGTGGAACTTCCTGTGCTCAAGTTTGTGCCCGTTACCTCTTGTCCTGTCACTGGGCACCAACACCCAGGATGTCCCAACCGCAGCAGGGGTTCACCAGCACCAAGGATGTCCCCAAGCAGAGCAGGGGCTCACCAGCACCCAGGATGTTCCCAAGCGCAGCAGGGGCTCACCAACACCCAGGGTGTCCCCAAGCGCAGCAGGGGCTCACCAACACCCAGGATGTCCCCAAGCG
>VXBO01010789.1:150514-175249 GCA_013400135.1 Rhinoptilus africanus | reverse complement strand
CCCCGGCTCCATGGCGAGGGGCAGGGCCGGGCGGCGGGCGCCCCCACAGCGGCTCCGCGGTGTCCCCTGGCGGGAGGGACAGCCCCTCAGGCAGCCCCGACGCTGAGGGGCTGTGGCGGGAGCCCTTCGGTACAGGCTCCCCTCCTCCCGCCGGCCTGTCCCGCAGCTGAGGGAGGAGAGAGGACGGCGAAGGCCACTGTTAAAGGAGAAGCCGCTGCCCCGGCATTCGCGCACCTTTCACCGTGTTGCACACACACACTTAGCTCCTGGGCGGGCTTCTTCCTTCTCCAGGCTCAACCCCCGGCTTCCTGCACCAGAGTCTCAGGTGTTGGTTTTCATAAAATAATTAATTTAATTGGAAGATAGAGCAGCAAGGACAGCCTGGGCTGGGTGCCTCCCAAGAGAGGGGAACTTGAGCAAAGAAATCCCTGGGCAGTTTTCCCCTTGTGATTCATACAGCTTCATGCACTCTCCACGCGTCTTTTAGCCCAGTGGTGATTTCTGGGCGGGGGTCTTCTAACATCTGACATGTATAGGAAGTTCCACCTAAACATGAGGAGGAACTTCTTTACCTTGAGGGTGGCAGAGCCCTGGCACAGGCTGCCCAGGGAGGTGTTGGAGTCTCCATCTCTGGAGACATTCAAAACCCGCCTGGATGGGTTCCTGTGCAACCTGCTCTAAGGTGACCCTGCTCTGGCAGGGGGGTTGGACTAGATGATCTCCAGAGGTCCCTTCCAACCCTATGATTCTATGATTCTATGGTCTAATTGGATTCTTTTTCAGTGTCCTGGCAGGAAGGCTTTCAACTTGTTGATTTACAATTTCAGCCAAGGTTTGGAGCCCCCGTTATCTCCTGGTTTACGCTCCTTGTGCACCTGCACTGGTTAGCAGAAGATGGAAAACCAAAGAGCCCTGGACTTGGGAGAAACACTACCAAAACGTCAGTGTGATATCCAGCACTTTCCCATACTAAAAGACAGTATGAGCTGCTAGGAAAATTACTAAGAATAACTTTCTCATAGCCCTTTAGGCTTCAGCAAGCCTAGCTACTTGTGCTAAATAAAGCTAAGCAAACGGCACAAATCACAACATGTTATAATCCTAAGTAATTTATTGTAATTAAAAATTATAGAATCATAGAATGTTTTGGTTTGAAATGGACCTTAAACATCATCTAGTTCCAACCCCCTGCCCTGGGCAGGGACGCCTCCCACCAGACCAGGCTGCTCAAAGCCCCATCCAGCCTGGCCTTGAACACTTCCAGGGATGGGGCATCCACAGCTTCTCTGGACAACCTGTGCCAGTGTCTCACCACCCTCAGACATAAACTTATTTATTCTAAACAATTAATATCCCTCAACATCCACCTTGCTGCAAAGGCAGAGATGGCCTTAGTCTGGAAGGGGAAGGAAAGGGAAGCAGGGGAGCCCTGCAGGAGAATTGGCATGGCCAAAAGAGGGGGGCGCAGGTGTGGGCAGGCATTGGGCAAGTGGAGGGGTGTAGGCGCAGGCCCAGGATGTGCAGCCTGCGTGGCTTTGGCCTCGGTGCCTAGGGGTCAAGGTGACACTTCCATTCAGAGCTCACCATCACCTGAGTCACCTGAAGGAACTCCCCTCCATACTTGTACACTCTGAGCAGTAAAAATGACATGGACTTGAGACCAATGTATGGCCTGAAGCTATTTTGTTGATTGATTTTGATCTCCTTAAATATTTCTTATGTTTGGATAGGAGCAAATTAGATCATAAAACTTCAAAACTTCTCTTGGAGAGAAAGGTGGGGGAGAGCCCTTGTTCGTCTCAGTGGCCAGTTTGGCCCAAGCCATGACAATTGGAAATAGAAGCTGCCTTTTAGCTGAAACTCTATAATGAAAGCTCAATGGTTAACTTAAGAAATAGTTTCTTTACACAAACTGTGCTGAAAAGTCTGCGTTAAGACCTTCTTGGCCTGAAATGGAACCTCTTCAGTTGAGGTGGGTGAGAAGGGAGGACAGGAGGAGAGATAAGAAATTAGCAATGAAGTCAGATGCATTGGGTGCAGTGAGGCTCATCACAATGTATCAAGTTCTTAAGTATAAGGGGATTGATCTTTCTAAACACAGAAGTATTCAGATGTGATAAACAGTGTATACTTTTAAAATTCTCATCCACGTTTTTTGTTCTTGGATAATTAAACAGCTTTATTTTTTAACACGTTAAATTAATTTATTGAAAAAACTAATTTCTTTATCGAGATATGTAGTGGTAGACTTCGGAGCTAATGTACTTAATTTGTTTTTAATTAAAAAAAAAATTTACCATCCCAGCTACAGAAAACTGTTAATACATTGAAACTTTCCTTTAAGACTTTGAATGATAAAAATAAATTGGACTGNTCCTTTTTGGCGACAAGGGCACATTGCTGGCTCATGGATAATTTACTGTCTACCAGGACCCCCAGATCCTTCTCCTCAGAACTACTTCCCAGCAGGTCCACCCCTAACCTATACTGGTGCCTGACATTCTTCCTCCCCAGGTGCAGGACCTTGCACTTGCTTTTGTTGAACCTCATTAGGTTCTTCTCTGCCCAGCTCTCCAGCCTGTCCAGGTCACGCTGGATGGCAGCACGGCCCTCTGGAGTGTCAGCCACCCCTCCCAGTCCGGTATCATCAGCAAATTTCCTGAGGATACACTCTGTCCCCTCATCCAGGTCATTGATGAATATATTGAACAAAATTGGACCGAGTATTGACCCCTGGGGGACACCACTGGTTACAGGCCAGTGAGAGAGACTATTGTCTTTCTGACAGCACTACTTGTTTCTCAGTGAAACCCAGGGGAGAAAATAACAAAACATTCTCCAGCCTTTTATTACAGTGACAAATCAGCACCTACACTTTGTTTATAATTTTCTGTGTATCTTCTGTGCACGTAAGTGATGCAGGTGCTTTGCAAAGTGGACAGTCATTATGTAGATTGGAACATCCATGTTTTAACACATAATCTTTTCAGCTGTGACTTAAAGAAAAGATATAGAGGCATCAGTGCTTTTACCTGCAAACCTGGGATTTATATACAGAGAACTTAGTTTAAAAAGCAGAATTAGGTAGAGGCAACATTATTACTGTTCTAAAAAAGAGTCTCTGGTTTTTGTGAGAGTACTTATATTAACTTTATACACTGATTACATGATCTAACTTTATTTTTTCATAAATGAGCAATGTGTGTGTGACCACATGCATTCGTGCACATGTGCAAATTAATGTATCCAGTAAATAAAAAATAAGATAAAATTCCCATTTTGATATCCAAATGTGGGATGATTAGCACTGCATGTAATCTCAAGTGAACCAACAGTAACATCAAGCTTTGATTTGAAATCAGCAGTTTGTACATCATGAAGGAAGCTGATTCTACTAGTTGCAGATAAATTCCTTTGATCTCTGTTTCTCAAGATGCCTTTTGATCTCAAGAACAGTCAAAGGATATATTCATGGCTAAAGGTCATGCAAAATAATTAGCCGCTTCTATTAATAATTAAACATAAAAAGAATGCAGGTGTTTAATCACATTAGAGGTCATGAATTCTCAGTATGTAACCAATCCACATGCTGAATAATTACAGCCAAGTCAATGGTCAACTCAGAACAAACTCCAAAAACACAGGCTTCAATCGTTAAAAGTAAATGGATTACATTCCGGTGAAACATGCAGGCCCTGCTCTTACTGGATGCCTACAGTATCAACAACAATTTGAGCAAACATGAAAGAATAACTTTTCATTTAGAGAACTACAATCTGTCAGAATTCATCAGACATCTTTATATTTTAATGCATCTCTCTTCACCCGAAAGCTGTAAGTGCCTGAAAACATGTATGAAATACACTGTCTCAACTGTTGTAGTCTGCAATTTTGTTTAGCTGATGTGGGGCAAGAGACTGAGCAGCTTGAGAAGACTGTGTGAAAATCACGATCAGGAATGTCAGTGTCTTGTAATTTGAGCTTTCTTTCTTCTGTGTCACAGTGCTATATTTAATTAAAAGTAAAAATTTTGGCATCGTGATTCTTCATTACTCAGCATCATGCTCTTTTCAAAATAGATTATGGTGTATTTGTGATGACTCTATTTTGTACGTAATTCTGATGACAGAAATGTGGTTCAAGTAGTGCCTTTGATCATAATCTGCAATTCTAAACAAATCATCTGATTTAGGATATTCAGGGAGTTATGCAATGACTTCTTTGTTACTGTTCAGAAATAAAGCGATACCATTAGGAAAAAAAAGATAACACTTCAGCATCTGATGCAATGAAAACCTCAATCTTCAAAAGCAAATAAAAAGTTAGACATAATATGAGGAGAACAGGGAAAAAACAAAACTTAAGAGGCAACATACCATCAGTTATGACAGTATGCTCTGTTATGAATAGATGCTTTATAGTGCTTTATTTAAATGTTATCCCTTATATAACTCTGTAAAATTAGATGTACACATAAGATAATGAGAACAGATTCCATTCTTTTCTATACAGTATATATGAAAGAAAGAGGAAACCTTTCCCTCAAAGAATTTCACCATCTGGAAATCAATACTAAAAGATTCCTACACCAACAGGCAAGAAAAAAGGTAAAAGCATGTTAGCAAATAATCAGAAATGATGTTCATACTGTAGTCTGGAGATTTTTAAAAATGAATGTGGCAATGTAGCAGATGATTTTCTGCATTTGCATTAGATCTAAGACCAACAAAACACTTTTGTGAGAGCTTTTTTTTTAGTTTTCCCGGCATAGGACAACAGACATCTGGGAAAAACTAAAAACTAAAGTAAGGACATATAAAAAGAGTTTTCATTTAATTTAGTACTTTTAATTTTAATTCCAAGTATTTCTTAATGAAGTTTATAAAAAAGCAGAGAGAGGAAGAGGTAATTGCTGTCAAATAGCTATCCTAGGCTATACAAAATTCAGATTGCACTTCTGTACACAGGGCTAGTATCAAAGACAGTCCTCCCTAGCTGCCTCATAATACAGAATATGGAGTGCATTAAAATATCCACATTGTTCTGATTTTATCCTGAGACATTTTGATTAGCATTCCTCTGTGCAAACATTGGGTGTCAGCTGAATCATGGGTTACAATATCCATTTCTTTCTATTGACTGAAATGGGTCTGGCATAAGTTTTCGTGAAATGAGTTTTACCTCTTGGAACATACTCAATCTTATTTCACACAGGAAAAATTGCCAGATGATAGCCTGCTTAAGACACAGTGGTTGTGCTACTGCTCCTAGCACCTCACCTGTCTAACCAGTAGTTTATTGTTCAAAGCTTGAAGGATACAGAGTAAATTCTTTTTGCTGGGCAGAATTCGCACCTTGTTTCCCGCAGGAGCATTGCACCCAGCAATCACAGTGGTGCTGTGGAAAAGATTTGTCTCAGTTCCTTTTGCTAAAAATGCTCCGCTTTGGATAGAATAATTAAATACTCTTGAGGCTACAGGGAACTTTTAATGTCGTGAATGAGCAATTACCTGGCAGGAATGAGGGCTCCAGTTTTGAACCCCGCTCCAGGTTTTCTGTAGCAAGAACTGGAACTTGCCCTACTTTCAGGTAAGAAACCATATTACCTTTATGTGAGGGGTCATATATGATACTGTATAACATGCTGCCTATGCCAAGGATTTGTTCCTGTCACGGAAGAGCTGTAATAGCAATGTTGGTCTTGGTGATAGTCCTGCTGGAAGTGGAACATAGAACTGACTAGACAACCTCCAGAAGTCCTTTCAAATGAAATGAAATTAAATGAAATGAAGTGAAACCAAACCAAACCAAAAGCAAAGCAGTGTTCTGTGCCCCTGCCTTCTCCCCGGCCACCTGAAGATAGCCTATAATCTGGTGAATACGGCTGCAAGGTGAGAGAGGTGGGCTTGAACACTGTCTTGCAAGTGAGTATGTGCGTGCCACATTGCAGATGAGCCTTCTGGCCACTGAGTTCTGGTCAGAAACTGGTATAAGTAGCTACTATTTGTATTTTGTGAAAATTTCACTATTTGAGACCTAAAATCAGGAGAGGTATTGGAGGCTGTGACCTGTATGTGGACATAAATGCTCTGATCTACACTGGAGGAAATTGTATATGATCTGGCAGACTTATACATAGCTAAGAATTTTGGCTCCCTCAAGAAGCTCCTTGCTCGACATCTGTCTTGCTTTGTCAGTTTCATTCTTCCCATGAATTGCATCAGGATCCTTGGCAGTAGTGCTGAGAAGCCTCCTACTAAAAAATACCCACAGTCTTTGCTCTGTGGAGCAACACAGAAGTTGTTTTCTGGACCTAGCAGCATGTCTCTGCTCCATTGTATAACTTCATGAGACCAAGAGGAGACCCACTGTGCAATATCAGTCTGACTGCACCATACAGCTGGTGCCAAGCACAAGGAAGCCCTGTGCCTTAGGAAATCCACACCGATTGACCAGGCATCAAAGTACTTTTCCTCCTTCAGTCCGCAAAGGGCAATGTAGTCATTTGCTCATTTTGTGGAAGCTTGTGTCTTTTGCCCACACTCACATACACACAGGCACACATATAACTAGTGATTATCAGACCTATTCTTACAGACAAAGCAGTCTGTTTTAGTCTTCAAAATTAGGGTAACTTCTCCCCTCCAAAGGACTGTACTGCTCTCATAGGTGAGGAGAGGGAGGGTCACCTGCTCAGCTAGGTAAATTGCCACCATTTCATTCACTTAAAAGGAAGTTTTGTCAGTTTTCTGTAACGGCAAATGTGTCCCACTGAGTTTAACGAGCTTAAACTATTAATTCATCCATTTTTCCTGGTGTGAAATGTAGGCTTCAGGTTAAATTATTAAAAATGTAGATTCTTGGAGCCTAGAATTCCTTCTACCTAGCAAATATGGAAAGAAAATTGGAGAAATAAGAAACAATCCTCAGAAAAACTTAAATATTTTAGACTAGTAAAACTAATTTCTAGTGGAATATGCAATATAAATAGAATAGGTCATATATACAGATATACACACATAAATACACATTTAAACAGATGGATGGATAGATAAATAGACAGACACAGACAGATACAAGTGACAAAGTGAAACAGGTTGTGGTAAAGAGGCACAGAGTAATTTTTTGTTATCTAACTAATATGTTTCAACTATAGCAACTGGCCTCCAAAGATAAAACATTTTGTCCCCTCCACATGCAACTTTCCTTCCCTCAGAAAAATCCCATCACATGTCTTAGTTCAGTGGTCACTGAGCTTTACAGCTGAAGGGTTGAACGTAATTTTAACAGATCAAGGTATCTGCAATCAATACTGTACCTGCTTTGAAACTCTTATCCTGTGCTTCCTGGGGCTCCTGGAGCCCATCAGGGAAGGGCAGCGGACCTAATATAAATCCTTTCTTCCTGCAGCAGAGCTGTTGCTGCAGAGAAGAAGAGCATTTGCTTACAGCATGAGAAGGTCACATTACCATGGTTCCCATGCCTGAAATAAAATGGTGGTGATATACGAACGTGAGCATCAGTAGATACAAATGAAGATGCCTTTTAAAACTTGCATAGCATGACTCAAGTGACACAATTTTGAATTCAAATAAAATCCATGCAAGTTATGTCCTGATGCAGCTGTCCAGAAAGCTGAAGGTCCACACGTGGGCCTCAGGCCATGGATTAGAACCACAAAGGCTGGGATGTGCATATTTTAAGGGGAGAAAATTGAACATCCCATAAGTCTCCACAAATATCCATTCCACAGGAGGATTTAAGAGGCAATCACCCATCTGCCAAAATATGTATGCTATCTTTAATCATGTTTCTGCTGAATGAAGAAAAAACATCAGAATAAAATACAAAAAAAATTAACAGGATTTCTAGCTGTGTTTCTCAAGTAGTTATTAAGAAAACAAATGATTAGGAGGAATTGGCTGCAGTGAAGGTGAACCTAAATTTTCTGATGCGTATAATTTTGGAACTAGACCAAGTTGTCATGACTAATGACACACTAAATCCCTCATTAGAGGGGAGGACACTTCATTTAAATCCATGAAAACTACTGTACAAGCGTAGTTCATAAAATGAACAAAATTCAGTTCTAGCTAACTAAATTTTATTTAGTTTAGTTCTAGACTGTTGTTGAAATAATTCACAATTTGATTTTTTCAGTTATGATATGTAAAATCAATGCAGTTTATAATTTCCACTGTAACATTTGGTTGCTCCTTACTATAAGCTTGATTGATCATATAACTCAAGGTCTCAAGGATTTGAGGAACAATGAAAGAAAGAGCAGGAAGTCAGCACAGTAAAATTCTTATATAAGTTATTTGGATAATTCATATCTGAGAATAAAGAAATCTGGGTTCTGCGAAGTATATATGGTACTTGATATATGTGCTATATATATATATAATTTCCTTAAGATCTATAAGAAATTTAAACTGGAGTTTAATCAGAAGTTTTGCTCTGTGCTGATCTGTGAGAACCTAAGGTGGAATTGGACCAAGAAGTGTATTTATGGAGATAATCCTCTTGTATTCCCATGCACCTTGCATTTGGACGGGAGTTATTTTCCAATAGATTTTATAATTTTCATTCCTTCTTCAACTCAACTATTTTATTTATTTATGCTGTATCACCACATTCTACACATAGATGTGTGCATGACTTCATTGAGAGTCATGCACATAAGCACATATTTCTCTCAAGGGAAAATGTGGCCTTTAATAAATATGCAATGTGGCACAGTTGTGATTGAGGTAGGCAGTTTTAAGATGCGTAACTCAATTATTTCAAAACTAGATTTCTTCAAACATGCCAAAGGCAGATATATGTCAAGCTGAAAGTTAGGGGAATTGGAGTGTAAAAGGGCAACCCAAACATTTTTCAAATTATGCAGAAGTCTGTTTGCTCAAATTCCAAAACTCAGAACCATCCATACTGGATTTTTATCACACATTCATAATAATTCACATTTGGGTAGTGAACAAACAGGAATAATATTATCACAACAGATCATGTTCTTAAACCTCTAAATATCATAATAGAAATACAACCATAATTATGGCCATTGCAAGTGAGATGCTATAAAAAGTAAACAAAATATGTTTTCCTCTTTGTTTCCTCATTTGGAATGTTTATTTAGGTAGCCCTCAGAACACTATTCTTTGCTATTAAATGTCTTCAAGGAATAATATTTTAAATGCTCCAGGCTGCTCAGAATTTTGAAGTCCTGTCAAAGTTCAAAGAAACCTATGTTGCCACTTGTGTTTCTCATTGCTAAGAATCCCTTTCTTCCTCAGAAGTGATTACTTCTACACTTGTTTTCAGGGCTGCAAATTGTTCTGCCAATATTCATGAAGACCAGCTTGTCCTGACTATTTTTATTTTATTTGTAGAAAACAGATCAGATAGACTATCTGAGTGCTCTGGGAGTTTAGTTCAAGTTCAAAGTCAATACCAAGCCAAAGAGATGATCCCAGTGTCCCACAGATCATTCCTTAGACTGTCAGTCAATACAATTCACCTGGGTCTCCATATCTGGTAAGTCCAGTAGCATGTAACACCAAGGATGGAAGCACACACCAGCTGAAAACATACAAAATGCTGCAGTGGGTGAGACCAAGGGTTCATTAGCCCAGTGTTGTCATTCCTACAGCAGCAGTAGGAAATACTGTTAGAATAGAAGTTGCTCGCTGACATCTGTTTTTCCCATTGTGTGTTGTTTCAGCTTATAGACACTGTTGCATCCTTCATTAATGCCGTAGCTGAGCATCCTTCTCTTTTCCTTGGCATATTAATGGTAATAAAGTGCTATTGCTTAAACTTTATGGAACAGATACAGGGAATCAACCACAGAGTGAGAAATTAAACTTTGATCTCCTACTTCTTTACTAGCACCCTGTCTAATAAAGTCAGTTATCCTAGTTGACCCATGTCAATAACAAAGATTAATTAGCAAGTAACTTGGAAGTCTTGCCAACTCTGTTTAAGCTGCTTTCATAAGTGTTCTTTCCTTTACCTTCTTCAGTGAATATGTATTTGTTTCCAAGATCTTATTTGTCATGCTCAAAGTCAAAATGCAAATTAAACTGATAGTGTTTACTCTTCTAGGTAATAGTTTTTACCCAGAGCTGTTTTAAGTGTTAGTGATCATATTCAAGATGACTTCAGCTTATCTTCCATAGGAAATAGGTCACCTGTTAGCCATTTGACAGTCCATTAGCAGTTGAAATAGAAAAAGATAGCAGCACTGTTTAAATTTAGATAGTAACATGAAGAAACTGTCTTCAGTAAAGCATAAGGGAGGAATTTAACACAGCTGATAGAGAACTTGAAGCAACAAAGAATGTGGAGGAATCAAGGGGAAGTTGGTTTCCACTAATTTGCCTTTCTCTCTCAGAAGTGACTACCTTCCATTTATATTTATATCAAAGCTCTCTATCTGTAGTCTAAATTTTACGGGGCCTTACTGAACTCTTTTCCTGGAGGGCTTATTTCAGTGGGCTGGAATTACACAGTGGTGTTTTCTCCTTTGTTGATATGACAGCTGTAAGATAGGCTGCGGCCATATACAAGGCAATATATATATTTTCCAAAGACACTGACGCAACAGAGATGTTAATACAGTTTTCAAAAACCAGGTGCTTAGATAAATATTGATTATAAATTAAATAGAGTGAATTTTAACATGTATCCAAACTACTGTTCCACAGTCCTAAATTCTCTGCACATGTGCAGAACAGAATATTAAAATTTTCCTAAGAGAACTCCCAAATAAAGATACTACGCCATTAATGACTGAAAAAATTGCTCTAAGTACTGTGTCAAATGTCATCCCATACTGATTTTCTATGCTTAAATTACAATTTCATGAGTTATATACGGTAAGCTTGGACCACAGGGCTAAGAAAACCTTGCAAAAACATGTCAAATATAGGAAACCCAGAAAAGGATCATTCAGATGTCCCTGGAGGAATTCAAAGATGATGTAAATGTCCTTGAAAATAAAACTTCATAATTGAAAATCTGACAGATCATTCACTATAAAATCATAAATGCAAATCAAATCAGACTCTTACAAGGGCTTAGACAGGGGGTTTTCAAAGCAGATCCTTGAAAGGAAATTTTGAGGTATTAATATCAAAAAACCATGAACAATGGGTTGTTAGGTGACTAAAACATTTTGAGCTAAAAGAAAAAAAAATTATAACAGTTTGGATTTGTATTTTCAATTTAAAATAAATGAAATTAAAATATCTTGAAATAATTTTGAGCCTCCACAAAACTCACAGGGAAAACCTGTGCACTGGAAATTTTTCCATCTTCTTCATTATTTTTTCCCATATGATAATGGCTAAAGGGTAATTTCAATTATTAATTTCTAGAATCACTTCTTAGAAGCTAAAGTGTCTTGCGTGATGGATAGGTGCTGCTTTTTGGTGAGAGCACATTGAAAGATCCCCTAAAATTTTCAAAGAGATAAAAAAAAAAAAAAAGCAGTATTCTGTCTAGTAGCCAACTCTCCCAGTACTCCCGTTGTAAATGCTACAAAAGATACATTGTTACAAAAGTTATAGAGGTAAATACACCTTTGATTACGAAAGATGTTAAAAATACTTGGTAACATCTTATTTTAAAGGATATTTTTAAATCCTTTCTGTCATGGTTTTTGGCCAAATTGGCCAATCAGAATGACAGAAGGCCCCCCCCCCCAACTCCAAAGAGAGGAGAGGAGGAGATAAGGAGATTTATGAGTTTAGAAAAAGAACTAAACTACTTTAATGAAAATATTATAAATAAGGAAATAAGAAATAATTTTTTTTTTAAAGTATACAATACATACAAAACTGTATCGAGCTCCCAAGATGATGAACACGTCACCAGCAGACACATGGGATGTCCCAGACTAGAGTCAGCAATGGACAGGAGCTGAATTCCACATCTGGAGTCAGGAGTTCTTGTATCAGGATCAAAGGCAGACAAACAGACAGGTCAGCCGTTGAAAAAGAAAGTTGTCCCGCTGATCCCTTAGCTTTTATACTGAGCATGGTGCAGATGGGATGGAATACCCTGTTGGTCAGTTTTGGGTCACCTGTCCTGGCCGCTCCTCCCTGCAGGTGGGACTCCTTTGTGCTTTTCAGCTTCTGACCCTCTAATGAGGCAAATAGCGAGGTTAGCTGACCTTGGTTGTTATAGCAATAAGTATAAGCAAGAGCCTCAGTGCACACCATTCCTTGGTATAATCAGGTCTAATCACTCTGAGAGTGAACAGTTTTTAAACAACATGCTGTCAATTTCAGAGTTTAGTCAGTTAGAAGAGGCCCAGCTAAAAAGTAAAATTACAAACCAGAAAATTGGTTCTGTTTTACCTCAAACCAGGACACTTTCAAACAGGTCATCTTCATCTGATGTCTAACATGAAAAAAAACCCAATCCAAAGCCTTATAATGAAGTGTCTTCTTGTTTAAATAGTCACTAATAATAAAAACAACTGAAACTAACACTATGACTCAGAAATGAGATAGAAGGAACTGTAGAAGCTTTATTTATAGAAATTGGAAACAAGAACCAAGAATTTTTACAATTTATTTTATTAGTAGTCTTGATGCAAGTCTCAACATAGTATGTTTAATCACAAAAATGTGGTATTTGGGTATGATTGAATTGATTCAAAAAAACAGTGACATAAATTTTTAAGATCAAAGCAAGGGTCCTTTCTTTCCAAAAATGAAAATGTTGTTGCAAAGACATTCACCTAAATAACCAATGAGGTGAAAAACGGCTGAACCTGGGTTTTTTTGATACCATTTTCTAGAAGGGTGATCTTCAGTCACTTCAATCATGGCTCAATGAAGAAAAAGGAAGTAATTTTACTATTGATCAGTACCTGTCATCTTTACTTGTTTGCTCTAGTCTGCTGCCAGTCTCACTGAGACTGAAATGTAATCCTGAAGGAGCACAAGTTACACAGAGTGGGTTTGACTTCATTTCTCTCTGAGTTTGGACTCACAAGAGTTGGCCACTGGAGTACAAGCCTCAAGTCTGGTCAGTTACTCTATAGTTGCCATGAGCAAGATATTACTATCCATCTCCATTAAACTCCCCTTGAATAAATTCCTTGCAAAATCTTCATCAGATCAGCTGGAAATCTTCTGTGAAATTTTTAAAGAGGAGGAGGGAGGATACAGACATATGAAAAGTAATATGAAAATTGGCGTGGTTTTACTGATATTTTGGAAACAACCCAAACTTCTCATTTGGGTTCCAATTTGCACAGTTTAGTCTGTGAGTCTTCCTTTGACATCCTTTAAGGTAAGAGATTAATGTGAAAAACAAGGACACAGAACAGAGTGGCAAGAGTGCTTAAACTGACAATCCAACTGTCGTGTAGGTCAACTCCCCCGGGCAGTAACTCGGTGCTCCTGCAATCCTCCAACGTGTGGGCATCCTCTCTGCCTCCAAAGAGCTCAGCAAGAGCCACAGGATGCTTTGAATCCAGGATGATCTGTTTCATAGCTTTGTGTGCTGGAAGAGAGCATTAAGATGCATTGAAAGCAATCTTGCTTGGTGGATTGGATAAATTTTACTAGTGAAATAAACTTGATTTAGAGGTATTGAGCTGGATTTAGAGGTAGTGTACCTCTCTTTAATAGATGGAGATAAGAGCTTCACAGCTAAACACAGCAGGCCAAGTTCTGAGGTTCCTGAAGTGCTAAAGCTTCTGCCAGGTTTAGTTAGTTTTGTATAAAGTCTAAAACACAAACTGAAGAAAGACTTTCATGATTTTATCATTGTACGTGCTAATATCCCACACCTTTGCTTTTGCACTGCTCTCTCCGTGAACAAAAACTGGCAAGTTCAAATCAAGTTTTCTGGCAATTACCTTTCTGAGGACAAATGAGCAAACAAAGGAACCACCAACAAGCCATGCAGAGGCTTTCAGGAAATCATTTAGGAGCTTGAAATTCTGCCTGAGAGGAGTTTTCCCTTTCTCATTGAACTGATTGCTTCCTCCTTTGGTATCTCCTTCTCTGCCCTGCAAATGAAACGTCCAGTCATGTCTTGCTGGAGAGAGCAGATGGATGAAACTGTTTCGTTTACTAGATGTTTACTGGAAATGATCTCTACGCTACTAGTCAAGCTCCTTTTGTCCCAAATGGATTCTGCATATATAGAACAAGAATAAGAAGTAAACAGAGACTGATAGATATTGTCTTTCCATCATCTGAACTGTCAGCCACTGTACATTAAGAAGTTATCTATGCCTTTAATTGTGAGGGCGAGAGGGATTTAGAGCTTGCAGGAGCGTAATTGTTTCACAGTAAATTTACAGATAAGTCCCTCTTCCTTACTGCCCAAACACAGTTCCACTGACTTTAAAATATTAAATTGTCCCTCTCCCTTCAAGCATTGGTGCCTAAAGCAAGATCTATTATCCTGAAGCCTTCTTTGTAGCTTAGACTCTGATGAGATGCCGATATTGCAAACCAATAACCAAAATGAGGAAATATTAAAATGAAGCATAAGGCTGCCTTTATTACTGCCATATTTCTTTACTGCATTAATTTTGAAACATGTTTCTATGTTCTGTCTAATCCCAGCCTTAGTGATAAAGGTTTTGATAATTGACAAGTTTCTTTCTCATGTGACATGTTCCTGGAGACAAGGTGTAAGCATGTGGGGGAGGGCAAGGCGGGGAGGATTTTTATGTTTGAATGTGCCAGAGACTGCAAAATTTTCCTTTCAATTTACTTAATCAGATAAAACAGGCTTGTTTTGATGTCTAAATCTCAAAGTTCGGTGAACTGCTTATTCCTTCTTATGGGTGGGTTTTAATTCAAGTGAGCAAATAGCTTTAGAAAATCAGGTCCTGTGATTCAATAAACATCTGCAGTTTCCCTGGGATTGTCTTTGTTTCTTTTGAGCTCCAGCATTCTTGTGTTGTTCGTGTGGTGAGGATACAAGAATAAGTGTATATTTAGGAAAAAGTACTTGTGTAAATGAGCTAACAGTCGCAGTTGCTTATATTCTCCAGCCTGCCTAAGAAGACAAGTGATTTTGCTTATTGATATTATTAATAAAAGAGGAATACACTCCAGAAAAACGCCTTTGTTTATCCATCCTCTGTTCCCTGACTGCAATTTACACTACAATAACATTTCTCATGGATGTAATATAAAGTGTTTTCTCATTTAGGGTGAGTCTAAATGTGAGGGCATAATGATATAAAAGAGACAAACTCTGCTTGCACCAGCCCTGGGTAGGACATGCTGTTCCTGTCCTATGTCTCTGAACAAGATGGAAAAGTCACATCATGCTGGTCACATCCTCAGAGATTTCATATGACAGGAGTGACTAAGTCAGAGGACACAGAGATGTGGATGGAACTGCACCTCATCTCCAGGTGGGCTTCCTGCTTGCAAGATGCTATAAGCTTGGGTATCACTGATGAAAGCTGGCAGTTTCTGAGTGAGGTAATGCCTCCTGTATACTCTGTGTCACACAAAGCAGCCAATTATCCCAGTGTCAAGGGTATTTGGCATTTTTATAGAGAGATACGTGACTGTAGATAGTTTATTTTTGCCTTGACTTCCATTTGTTATTCCTACTGTCCTCTTTCTTTCCATTCATTTCATGAAAACAAATCTCTTAACACATACAAAGAGGCATACTGAAAAATAAAATGTCAGATAAATTATAGGAATAAAACATTTTGACATTGTGCAACTTCTTTTAAAATGAGAGGGTGCAGTAATAGCATTCGGCTTGGTATTTCCTCCAACAGAGAGACAAATCTACTTTCACAAGACAGGATAATGTTAAAGGAATATTTAATAATTTGAGGGATTTTTTGTGCTTGACATCTGTCTTTCCATTTTAATTGAGTTAATAGAATTCTTCTTTATGTTATGTGTGTATTTCAATAACCATTTAGAGCTAAAATTTTCAGATAAATCTTTTTTCCCCCTTCCTATTTTTCTATGATGATGAAGTGGAGTGTATACTGTTACAAAACCAGCAACAATGACAAAGTCAGGATGTGATCTGTATTCTGTATGAATGATGTAATCATATAACTCACTGAATGTACAAATCTAAGTAGAAAAAAGAGAAGACTTTGACAATAGCACCTGAGATTGACTTGACTCCATATTGACAGGCCTCTGAATCCAAGTAGTTTTTGTGTGCTTAAGCAAGTATTCATAATGACACTATATTTTAAAGAGAACAGTACTCATATTATTCTGTGGGTACTTGGCTACAGGGAACAGAAATATATCTACGTAGTGAGAAAACAGGCAAATGGAGGTTCAATAAAACATTAAGTGATTACGCTAATGACAACCACAAAATAAGGTGGTGGAAAAAGAAGGGAACTGACCACTGATATTGTTCAACAACCCATAACAGTACAATATTAATCTTGAAACACTGACTTGTGGACTAGCCAGTAAATTGCATAAATTACTTAAGGGCCTTTAACATTAAAGGATTTAGTGATTTATGTCATTTGCCATACGCAGCATGTCACATCCCATTACTCAATATATCATGTGTAACCATCTATCCAGGCTATAGTTACTAAATTTTCCTAGCTACTGGTTGGTATCTGAGAGAATAAAATTGCCTCTCCTCATATAATTTAAGGAAACAAAATGGAGATTTAAAGCTATATGGAAACTGTTTCTTATTTTGATGTTGAAATTTCTCCTCCAAGAATCTATCTAGAGCCAAGCGTTTTCCCAGTCAGACACCAGGGCTCTCGGTTATAAGCAGTTGTCAAGAAGCTGACAAAAAAAAGCAGATAATTTCTGATAGTTATTAACTTTATTCACTTAGCTTATTATTAATTCAGCGTAACAGCTTTTCAATTTTTTTGAGCACTGCCAAGTTAGTTAATTGAGCAAAAAGCCTTTTAGAAGACATCCAGTCTTCTAAGAATTCGGGAAGTTTTGGGCATTTCAATTACTTTATTTGCTGATGCTTAATTTGTTTGTATCGATGTTTGCAATATTACTGTACCTTGATTCTTGCCAGTGATCTCAAAATGTTTATAAGTAGATCAAAGAAAATCTTCAGATTCTTTGATATTTTCCTCATGGGTAAACGGAATCTGAACTGATAAAGCTGTTTGCTGAAGTAGTATGTAACTTCATGCCTCCAAGACTTTGGTTTAAATCTAGTTTTAACCTACAGTAATTAAAAAACTAGTTGATGCTAGGAGAGCTATGTTATTTACGTCAGTGGTCACAGTAAGAGGAATGTTTTTAAAAAAAAGATATCCTCCCCTTTTCAGTTCAGTATGGGCATGTTTATGGTCTTATGTCAAACAGCCACTCTTTTTAATTTTGGGTGGACATATTAGGGGTCTGACTGATGTTGTGTATGTGTTATAGCACATGTGTGTAGATATGCACATTCACACTCAGAAAATTCATTTTGCATCTTCTGGGATGGATGCAGTGTAAGAAAGGATTTTTGCATCAACTTACAGTAACTTTCTACAATAAAAATACAGAAAAGTTATTGGAACAGAAAAAACTAGGGATGAGTTTTGCAACATGCTGAAAAACTTCGATACATGGAACTGGACATCTGCTTAGAGTTGTGCATGTCTGTTAAGAGTTTGCTGAACTGGAGCTGGAAATTGCATTTTGCAGGATGAAGCAAATCCCAGGGAGATTTTGCCAACAAAGATTTGATTCTTATGCAAATGGATAGTATATACCCTGAAGTCTTTGTCAGCTGAACATTTTTACAGCAATAATCATCTTGCAACAGAAATCAACGTAGTCATATTGTGTCAGAAGAAAGTACTGATTAACCACTGGAAAAGGCAAAGGATATGGAAGTATTTGACCCGGAGAGCTATTTTTCCTCATTTCAATAGGTGTGGGAAGAAAAACAAAGGGAAAAATATGATGGTTACTGAAGCTTGAAAAGACTTTAAATGACATCTGAGTATGATGGGATATAAACATCCTGAAAGGTAACTAGAAATTAAGGCTGTTAAGATTTATGTGTTAGGACCCAAGAAATTCCTTGTTAACTTTCTTTATGAGCTGTTGCTACTCTCTCCTGAGCTCACAGCTGTAAAATACCTCCAAGTTCCTGAAAAAGATATTTTTCACATCATTCACAATCACATTTATTCTTTCCAGCTTGGATTCAGACCTACAAAGAAGGCAGAAAAAGGATTCTTTCTTTGAAAATATCCTCTTTTTCTGTGTCTTCCCACTTCTGAATCTGTCACAGTCACTGGCTGGGACAACCTGGGCACAGGCACTCTCACCATCAGCAAAGATGGAGGAAGATATCAGCCAGGGCTTGCTTTCATGCTTTTGACCCTTGGCTGGGTTGTCTACACCCCAAAAAAGAGGAAACTTCACCAGTGAAAGCACCTGCTCTTGGTGGATGCTCACTGCCCAGTCTGCCCACACTGGACTCAAGAAGCAAAGCATGGGACGTACACTTTCCCTTTTCCGCCACCCCAGCACTGCCAGCAGCACTGGGGACCGCAGCATAACCCTTCCTCCCACCTTGGCCTCAGCACATATGTGTAAATATATATATATGCATATATATGCATATATTTGGTCTGTCTGGCAGAGAAGTTCCCCTTCTCAGGTCAGGCTGGGAGAAGCATCTACAACCCCCCCACTCCCAGTGCCACACCTGACTCTTGTGGTAACCCACCTCTGTCACCAATCAGCTCAAAACCCTCCATCCATGAAACACAAAGCAGGAGGCAGAGTTGGTCTTTTAAAGACTTTAGGGAGAAACTAGGTGTGTGTGTGTTATTCTTTTATTATTTTTTCTGCTTTTCTCTTCTGTCCCAAAGAAAGCCCTCATGTTCTACCTCCATTCCAGAGTTCTTTGTTCATAAGCAGAAGAAAACGTTGATCTAAAAGTACCAAGAGACATGCTTCTATATTTATTTTAGCTTTAAGAAGAAAAAGCAATGCCTGGTCAAGGCTCTCACTTCAGTTAAACAGATTTTTCACTCACTTTTAAAACTGTGAGATCAGACGAAACAGCTCCATCATAAAAAAATAAAGTACAGAAAGTGTATTTGTAAAAAGGAAATGCTACTGCTAGAAAGCAAGCAAGTAACTTTTTTCTCCAAAAAAAGGGAAAAAAAAAAGCTTAAAAGTCATTCACTATACTGGAAGGGCTTCACAATAACATCCTGGTACCAGATGTGGCATTTGATGAAATGTATTTAAGCAAATTTCAGACTATTTATTATTTACAAATGAAAGATTTGACTTTGACTTTCTAATCAGATACTTCTTTAACATAAAGAATCAGAGTAGTGACTTGAGAAAAGAAGTTTGAGAAAGTTTAACATGGTACTAAACCAGAGCTTCATATTGAATGCAGACAGCTTTAGCTGATGGGTTTTGTCCCACTGATTACCTTTATCTTCTGTGCACGTTATGAATGAGATGGATTTATTCAGTGGTTCAGTTCATGTAATGAGAGCATTGTTCTTCTATGCTATATGGCTTTTAAGCAGATCAATACTCAATGAAATTACTTATGTAATATTACTTTAAATGTGTTGATTTATGAATAATACCCATTTCAATTTCCCCTATGTATTTATAGACATAAATATACTTCCAGCAATAATGTTTGAGAAATGCAAATAATCTGCTGCTTCTTATCTTGGTTCCACCTTTAATTTTGCTCAGATAATTTTAGTGTGGTTTTATTTATTCTATTATATAGTCTTTTTGAGTTAGCTCAGTCTGGGCTTGGGCTATTGGCAAAAGAGTGTAAAATGGTTTAGAAAGTTACTTCATTAGCTTGTAATGACAATATTTCTTCATCACAGAACACTTTTTGTTTGTAGTGCTCTTGCATCTTATAACCTGCAAAACAAACTTGAAGTGTTAGGACCAGATGCTGGGATGACCACGTGCAGATCTTTCCTCATGTAGAGCAAGTCACTTGGATGGAAAGGTTCTGTTAACGCTGCAATGATTTTGGTGCACATTAAGGTCAAGCTCAGTCTCTGTGAACTCTTGAGACCTGTCAATGCCACATGCAGTTAGCGTTATCCAACTGATGTCCCTGTAGGTGGAGGACAGACACCTTTGGAGAGCAGCGAGGTGCACCCGGAGATTCGGCTCTGAGCACAGCTGTTCCTGTCTCCTTCCATTAGCAGGAAAGGGAGCAGGCCAGTGTCTAGACCCCTAACCTTTAGAAAGCTGGGGTTAGGTGAGAGGAATTGCAACCTCAGTGGCCTCAGGCATTACTGTAGCCCTTGCTCCACTGAGGTACGGGTACGGCCAGCAGTGTGGTGGTACCTCACAGCAGCTGCTGCCAAGGTGCTGACCTGAGCGTCTGGATGGAGGGGGCAGGCTGTCATCAGTGAGGGTGACTGATTGCCGTGCACCGCCACAGCCATGGGCACCCTAAACTGTCCTGACACCAGCCCCTGTGCCGAGATAATAAAGTGTGAGAGGACACGGACCTCCAGCATGCACCACTGGCAGCGTGTGTCCAGACTGCATCTTCCTGGCTGAGCACTGGGCTGATGTGATGGCAAAAAGTGGGCTTGGGGTGAACATAGCAGGTGAGTGAAGAGATGCAGCTGGGTCACAGTTAGTGATGCTGCGGAAAAAGCTGTGCAAATGGATTATGTATCAGTATCAATGGACATAACCAGTGGGTAGGAAAGGAAAGGACAGTGACACATTTTTTCCTGCACACATGCAAGCCCTTACGGAGAACCAGGAACTGCTGTTATCAGCACCCAAGCTACCTTCAAAGACAAGTCAGCAAATTAAGTTTGAAATGCCCTGCTATATTTTTTTTCCCAGTGCCTCTCACTCCCGGGGAACACATTAGGACCAAAGTTCATTTTCTCACACTGAAAAATCCTGACACATATGTTATAAAGTGCTGCTCACTAGAATTTCACTAAATAAGAATTCACTGTCAGAGCTGAAGTTATTATTCTAGAGTTGTCCTCTCATGAAAAGGCTTTTTTCTCATCTTTAAATCTTCTTTTATTGCTGTGGTTTTCATTCAGTTTGTTATAAAGAAATTACTTGTCTCAATAAAAGTTTAAGCAGTCTTTATGCTGTAACTAAAAGAATGCACAAGAGCAAATAATTCTGAAGATATCAAAATATCAAGCTACAGAATCATCTCTTTTGAAGCAATTTTGAAAATACACTTAAAATCATACAGTGAGACATAAGTCTTATAAAAGAAACAGGTAAAATGAATTTAAAATATGCAGAATGAACTTCTTAATTTATGCTTGTTTGTGAGCACTCACTACTAAGACATGATAAAACAGAATGAGTAATATTTACAAACAGCTCGCTCATTCTCTTCTTACCACTTCCAGCATTTCTGCAATGGAGACAAATTTCTGAAAACTTATTATTGTTTTGTGATGAATCATTTGGGCTAAATTCAGGCATGAGATAAGTGGTACTTTTAAGCTGTTAAAATCACAACTCTATATAACTCTTGTGAGGGTTCTGGTCCTGGGTTGAATTAAAAAATTCTAATCCCTGTTTCACTTCAATAAAAAAATATGAGATGTCATGTTCGGCAAAGCTCCTAATGGTCATGTATGGCACCTGGTTTCTAATACTAAAATGGTCGTGATGAAATAGAAGCCATGTTCAGGAAAAAGAATGGCATGTAAGAAAATGTATGGCACGTAAGCTGGCAATGCACGCTTGCAGCCCAGAAAGCTAACCGCGACCTGGGCTGCATCAAAAGCAGCAAGGACAGCAGGTCGAGGGAAGTGATTCTGCCCCTCTACTCTGCTCTGGTGAGACCCCATCTGGAGTACTGCATCCAGCTCTGGAGTCCTCAGCAAAAGAGGGACACGGACCTGTTGGAATGGGTCCAGTGGAGGGCCACAAAGATGGTCAGAGGGCTGGAGCACCTCTGCTATAAGGACAGGCTGAGAGAGTTGGGGTTGTTCAGCCTGGAGAAGAGAAGGCTCCAGGGAAACCCTATATCAGCCTTCCAGTACCTAAAGGGGGCCTACAGGAGGGATGGGGAGGGACTCTTTATCAGGGAGTGGAGTGATAGGACGAGGGGTAACAGTTTTAAACTGAAAGAGGGGAGATTTAGATTAGATATTAAGAAGAAATTTTTGACTGTGAGGGTGGTGAGGCACTGGAACAGGTTGCCCAGGGAAGTTGCGGATGCCCCATCCCTGGCAGTGTTCAAGGCCAGGCTGGATGGGGCTTTGAGCAGCCTGGTCTAGTGGGAGGTGTCCCTGCCCCGGGCAGGGGGTTGGAACTAGACAATCTTTAAGGTCTCTTCTAACCCGAACCATTCTATGATTCTATGAAATCCTAAAGTTCCTTACCCTGTCTTCAAGATGGACAGCTTTTCTGGAGTCAGTGTAGGAAGCCCTAAAAGGTGAAACAGTGAAAGGGAAGATTTCAACCAAGTGTATAGAGGGGAAAAGTGGCTGCTTGGTGCACTCGGTTGTAGCATGGAGAGCAGGATGGGCATCTCTGTGTGGGCTCACATACCTTACCAAGGCCCCATGGAGAAATCTTGGCCAGCATTATAGCTAGGGATGTAGTTCCCAAAATAAGTTCATACGTGCTGTTCAGTATAGCTCTGAGGACATAGTCAAGACTCCTTGCTGAGGAGGAAAATCTTCACAAAAACTCAGAGCAATTCAGCCCAGGCAAAGTCTGAATACCAGATATTTTTCAGAGATTTAGGGGCCCAGGTTTCACCGGTAATAGACAAAGAAGGGACATTGCCAGTTTTTATTACTTGATAGAGCTTAACTTGTTTGGCTTAGCCCAACGTGTAGTACAAACCATAACGTCTTACCAGATATGCTATGTTAACGCCTGGAGACTTTTGTTGTACTGAAGCATGACAGTTCTCAGGAAATTAAACTGTGCACCAGGCAGAAAACAGAAGAAACCAGAAGTGTCAGGGGTGCACAGGCCAGTGTAATAGCAAAGGAGTGGGTACCTGTGTTGAGCAGCGCCCTCCCTTTGTGCTCACTCTCCAGGTGAGTAAGGAGCCATCCAGTGTCTTCCTGCACTAAAGCAGTTTTGAATTCTGGACCAGGTTCCACTTGGAAATAGATGGGCATGCACAGCACCTACAGAGAGCACAGAGTGCAGGCTCTCTGGCCATCCCTGCTGTAGCCCCTGTCTTCAAAGAGTCTTCAGAGGCCACATCAAACTGATTCTTGATCTACATGTGGCTCATGAGCAATGGATGTGTCGCCTCCAGCCTGAATAAATCTCTCCAGCTGTGGTAGATATGTAGCTTGCCCGAAGACTTTGATTGAATGCTCCCAAAAAAGAGAATACCCTCAACCCTTCTCTGTCATGTCTCTGAGGCCTCGGTCATTTCTATGACAGTGGCTGTGCTGCCTGCGTGGCCAGCTGCCCTGTGTGCCATCCCCGTCCCTGCACCAGGTGACAATTCAGACAGCTCTGTGTCTTTGCGAGTAAGGTAAATTTCATTCTCAGGTATGAATATCTTCCTCACAAAAAAAAGGATACAGAGCCAGGAGTTTAATCTCTTTGTATTGAAAAATTAGGAAAGGCACAGGTGATCTGTTAAGTGCTACCAGGAGGTGAACAAATTAAAATGTAAGAGCCATGGCCATGTCAGACTTCCTAAACTAATTTTTGTCTTGAGCCAACATGTGAACAATAATTATACTCTCTGGTGAGCTGCTCTATGGACATGAGTAATTACAATCCCCGGTATACAAAAACGTGTATCTCTCATTATAATGAAGCACAGAAGTAAACAAAAATAAAAGGACTATAGCTAAATGTTCAGAATGTCATTTATATGCTTGGCTTTATAGAGTCAGCTCAAGTTTTACATAACGAGGAAGTCTGCACTGTGGAAATTTGGTCTTATAAGTGGAGTTTGTATGAAGAATAGTCATTAGAGATATTTGTCCAATACCTGAAAAGAAAATGGTTATTCAGTTCAAATATTTCATTAGGTAGAGAGAAGTTTGCAGAGATACAAAGCTTCTAAAATTAAAATACGATTCTGTGCTCGCATTTCTGTGGTAACTAGCTCAGTAACATTAAATAATTCAATATTTCAGACCTATTTCATTAAAATCCTAAAGTACTTACCAAAAAAGTAACATGACTAAATGTAGTTAGTTACTGTAAACTCCTCTTAGAGTCAGAGCAGATCTAGGGAGCAACTCAGTTTATCCTGGAGCAGATGTCTTAAATGTACTGTAGATATGTGTATTCAATCAAAAGAATCTACCCTAGTAACATAAAAATTTTAGACTTAGAAATCCAATCGCCGTATCTTCAGCATTCATTAAAATAAATCCAATACCAAAATTTCTAGCTATCCACAAAATGTATAAAGCTTACCAAGCAAAAATCTGCAGTGGAAACCTGGGCTGGCCACCCAACTGTGAAGACAGTTTTGGAGATCAGTTTGGTTCAGTCTGATTTTTCTATTTTTGTAGGGAAATTGGCTACCTGGCTAAACAAATTCACATCATTTCCAGCATTTCCACATTTTCTTACCTGAAAGAACGTGGCACGGAAACATGTACATGGTAGAAATCCTGGTTCCACTGAAGTCAAAGGGAACGTTTCCTTGATTTCAGAAATGCCAGGATTTCACCCAGGGGCGAAGATGGTTTTGCCATGTCACCACAGATCTGAACCAGGAATGAAGATAATCCTCCAAACCTTAAAACAAAACCAACACCCCCCCAACACCCCCCCC
>VXBO01010789.1:97612-150452 GCA_013400135.1 Rhinoptilus africanus | reverse complement strand
CAACCTTGTCTGGCGGGTGCCTCATTTCGCGTTCCATCAAGGCATTTGCAGGGAACTCTGTCGCAGGGAACAGGGTGTCTTGTGCTTGAAATGTGAACAAAGGAATGAGTGCTGGAGTTCAGCGATGACTCACATCTGGCAGCACATATTCCTGTCATTTCTGAGCAGCAATGCCCTGCGCTGCTCCACAGAAATATTTTAAATGATGTGGGAGATATTTTATAGGGAGAAGCAAAGCACTCCATACGTGACTCACAAAGATCTCGTTATTATTTTATCCCTCATTCAGATTACTCTTTAGATCAAGATTGTATTAATACTCATAATTAATTTGGTCTTACATAATGCTTTTAATCCAAGTATCTCACAACACTTCTCGAGCATTATCTAATTAAGCTAGTCACAATATCTCTGTAATGTAGTCAAGGAATCTGTGTGGTTCGTTTCATCCACTGCCAAGAAGCAGTCACCTCTGGGGTCAAGTAAGGCGGCTGTTCAATAATGCATAGCGCCACATTTTGGGAGAGGAAGTGAGAAATAGCATCCCTAATTGGAACTACGGGAGGATTAAGGGAGAAAAAGGTAATTATCTGTAATTTCAGATTTAAAGGTGATAACTCGTCTCTTTGTCTGAAGATTGTCAAAGGCTCTTTAATGTCCAACTGTTTTTTCAGCACATGGTACAGACGTCTCAGAAAATATCATGGGTCCTGGTCAAAGCCTGAGAAGAGTCTCTTACGATGTCATGATCTCATGATCCATTTTACTTTCAAATTCTGTATCTACACATATCATTTACTTGCACAAAGTAAATAGCTACTCTGATCCTCTGATCAAAACCCGTAAGCAACTGCCAGTATTTAACATTTCTCCCCAGAAGGCTTATTTCAAGTAGTAGTTATCATCTCCACTGTACAGAAAGAAACTGAACCACTGGGAAAATAAATTATCTTCCTCTACATACCGAGAAAGACAGTGATTAAAAGGTCATCAAATCTTATTTTCCAGCCTATATTAGTTTGCTCTCACTCGTCCTTCTTTCTTCCTGTTAAAATATCCCTAATGTTCAGTCTGTATGACAAACTCTTTCTGTATTTTCTTTATATCCTTCAGCTTGAACACAGAGTCTAAAATGTTCTGCCTAATGGGAGGGATTTCACATACCCATTCTCGTTTGTTCCTCTACGGAAACAAGATTTAAACAAACCAAAAAAAAAGCTACTGACCCCACTGATGCAGAAGCTCCCTAAGTGTCTTTTGGACACTTCCCCCCATGGGGAGTTGCAACAGGCACAAGTCACCCAGGCTGTTCAGGGCTTCACAGGCTGAGGCGCACGGGACACAGTGTGTCTGCCGGAGGGGGACAAATCACGTGCAATTCCCTCTTCTTGAGAAGGGGTAGGAGGAGCAATACCATGGACAGGATAGTCACTGAAAACAGGTCTGAACTTTTCACATGTTCTTGCAACCAGTTCAGGCTGTGGTGGTCTTCTTTAACCTCCTCTGTGGCGTGGAAAGCAGCAGATATCTCTAAGGAATTTTTGCGTAAGATAAGAACCTGATCTTAATTTAGATGCTGAGAGAAAAAGGTTGTGCTGTGTCTCTATGTAAAGTTTTGGAATGGAAAATTACATTCACCACTGAACAGCAGAGACACTACTGAATCTCCGACCACTCAATCTCAATTATAAGAAAGCATCTCCCTTGTAAGTATTTATAAATATTTTTGCTGGGTCCGGGGAGGAGCCGAAGAATCCCAGATATTTTTGCCAGGGCCTAGAAAAGCCAAGAGGGCTGGAGAATTCACCTTTCTCCATCCTGCTCGTGGTACAGCCATTTTTCAGACCTTGGCTTTCATGTGCAAGTTTGGTTTTTTTTCAGTTCCTCTGTAACAGAATGTGTATTCTTATGAAGCAAGAAAATGGAGAAAAATGATTAAGGAACATGCTAATGATTCTTGATGATTGTTAAAATTTGAGAAGGCACAGCCACTACTGTAGCACCTGGAAGATACAGCTCTTAAAACACATAGAAAATTACATAAAATTATCTATAAGCTCCGTATTTTTACTATCTAGTAATTACATAATCTGCAGTGACTTATACCAGCCTCCATTTTATGAAAACTGAGTACTGATGTACATTATTATCATCAAGGAAGAAGGCAGCCAACATGACTATTCCCAAGATGAAAATATCTTTGCAAGATGACCCTTTAAGTAGAGCTCCTATGAGGATGAAAATTCCAATTCTTGGATGATTTCATTTCTCCCCGAATTCTGATGCTTTCAGATACTTTATAAAAGAAACATTCTAGAAAAAATAATCCATCAAAGTTCATTTTTCCAGTTTTCTGATTATAGAATAATTACAATTTTGAAAAAATTTTAATTCCTGAAGGGAAAAAATATGAAGAAATATTTCAGTCTGCAAAAGCATTGCAACAAAAATTTCTGACATGCTCAATCTATCTCTATGTCATTTGGGTTAAAATTAACACAGTTTCACATTTCACCAGAGCAGAACACCTGTCAAAGTTTTAATAGCTTTTGTTGTGTTCTTTGAGCAACTTCACTCACTTTAAATGAAAAAAAATCTAATTCTTTCTTTCAGGGAGAATTCTTTAAAAAGGAAGTTAAATTCTCTTTCCAATTACAGTCAAAAGTAACCACATCTCCTTCACAGTAGATAATAAATTCCAGATGACTGTATTAATTGTGTTCATCATGGTGTGCATCATGAACAGCTGCACTTATATTTTCTCTGTAGAAAAATGTATGCCCTTTCTCCTCAAGAGAGAGAAAGAAAATCTCTAGAGTCAGCTACTAATAGCTGAAAAATGCTGAGTTCATCCCATTGCAGGCCAGGAAACCATACACTGGGGTAGGGGGGCTGGGGTGTGCGTGTGAAGATAACTTCAAGGGGCTAAAAGTTAAAGTCAAGGTTGAGCTGTTGTTAGTCATGAGGGATGTGGGCTCCTAGCTGATTTATCTCACTCCACATTAGCTATCTAATTACACACCTAAGCTAGGGAAAATAATTGGAAATTGGAAATTGCTGTTATTCTCTGCTGACAGTAAAGGGAGCCAAAGGTAACTAACTCGATCCTTCACAACTAACTTTGTCTAAATTTTGGTGAGATGATCCTACCCTAAGTACCTACAATTATCTTCAAATACTATTTTTAAACTGCTTATGGATTTTGACAACTGTTCCTAAAACCAACAGGAAGCCATCCAACCTGGGCAAGTGCCAGGGACTGCATGCCTAAGGGTGATGTTAGAGCGGTAAAATTAGCAGTGCTAAGTGTGCAGGGACACTATATTATAAACTCATATTTCAGGTTCAATATTCCATGTGAGTGAATGAATGAATAAACCTGTTATTTGAATATTGCTATAACTATACCTACTGCTGTACACAAAGTGGATGAAACATCAAAGCACAGTAGATAGGATGAAATACAGTGCTGTAATCAAAGCAGAATGACTAATTGTCTTGGCTTGGCACAGATTTGTGAATACTTTGCTATAGGCAGACCATACAAGACCTTTGCATGAATTTACACAAGAAAGGAAAGTATTATTTAGAGCCAGGTTTAGGTTTTAAATGTGTGTGTGCTACTACAAAAATCTAGCAGAAGCAATCAGTTGTTGTTAGAAACATTAAACAAATGTATTGCTGCGTGTCATTGCTCTGTTAGGATTTAGAGGCACTTAGGGGGAAAAGGGTACACGACCAGCTGCGCTGACACAAAGGGACTGAACTCTCCTCTTAACGATATTGACACATCATGGCTGGCAGAATAGCAGAAATACCTAAATTAAAAGCTAATTTGTGTATCTCCACATTGTGCGTCAGTCTGACATATTCTGAGTTGCCTTCAGTGGGACCGCACAGATGTTACAGAGGAGACAGTAAGCCAGTTCTCATCACTTCACAGCATATGTTTTGCTGTACTGCTCAGATCTGCTTGGCTTTACTAGCCAAATTCAAAACGCGTGAAATGTCAGTGATTTCTCTCTAGTTGTAACCATTTACTCCATGGCAAAATTGGATTGCTGGGAGAAAGGGAAAAAAAACAGGTGATGGGTGAATGTAAACAGGAGAAAAACAATGGGGATTCTCCTAGAAAAATGTTCAAGAGTTATTTGCACTGAAACAATAAAAGGCATCTCAAATGCTAAAAGGTTCAACAACCTACCCAATAAACCGTAGTTAACAGACTACACAAATTAAGACCATTATAAATAAATTCAACCCCCCACCCCCTATACAGCGTTAATCAAATATAGAATGAAGACAGACGGAACCCCAAGTACCAAAGAAAACATCTCATTTCTCAGTTGTACTCAGTCAACCAGGAGAACAGATGGCCCTTAATAGCATGCCCTGAAACGTCTAATTACACGACAAACTTTGTATAGTTTTTCTGGACTTTTAATTGGTCCCCCAACTGTGTGCGAAGAGAGCCAAATGTTTTAATAGATTAAATAATAAATATCAAGATAGACTGTGTTACAGCATGTACAAGACCTTGCTGGGTTATTGTTAATGGGGATTTAAATAATATGGCAGTGCAGGGAGAGATTCAGCCCTGTGAGTCCAGACTATCATGCAGACAAGCTATATTCATTTCTTTGGAAGTCTTCCTCACAACAAGTTGGGTACCTTGCCATCCCACAAAATAGAAACAACAAGGTGTGTATGATAGCAGATTAAGGGTCATTAAGAATTTAGCCTACATAAATGACATGAGAGGAGCAATGGCCGGTAACTATAGCAACCAATAAAACCCTAAGAGGAAAGGGGAGTGGACATAACACATCAGCACTCCAACTGAAATGTAACAATGTAACTAAAAGATTAATAATATGTTGCAAAAATCTAATCTGCAGAAATAAGAAAATGTTCCATTTATATTATTAAAAGAATTCAGGTATATTTAGCGACTGAGTTGTAGTTAAGTACCTAAACGGTTGCAAAACAATGTATAATCAAGCTCACAAACTATTGTTAACAAACAAGACACAGAAAATAAGCATTAAGTGAGGCAGGAAAAAATCAGCGCAGCAAATGCGTTTTTCAGTGTGCACTGTATTCAGAAACTTACCTAGAGACACAGGATCTATACCTCTATTGCTGAAAACCTTGTATAATGTTTCCCATTAGTAGTAAAGGCCACACAAAAGCATTGAAGTTCTGCTATTTTGGTCACTCAAATCATTTAATCCAGGTTGTGATCATGCTGCTTAATCACATTAAATTTTGTGCTGTGATTAGAAAAGCTGTTCCAAAAATATTGTTGCTCTGATGCTTAGAAACCTTCTTTTCAGGATAAATTTATGAATGGCCAGTATATACCCATTTGTTCTTACGCCAGCAGTGGCTGTTAGTTCAAATAGCTTTTCTCCGGTGTATTCACGAGCAATATTATACACACACAACATTTTGTTAGGCTGTGAAAGCCAAGGTCCCCTCAGAAGATAGCACCACAGAATGGTTTGGGTTGGAGGGGACCTTTATAGTTCATCTAGTTCCAACTCCCCTGTCATCAGCAGGGACATCTTCCACTAGACTAGGTTGCTAAAAGCCCCATCCAGCCTGGCCTTGGACGCTTCCAGGGATGGGGCATCCACAACCTCCCTCGGCAACCTGTTCCAGTGCCTCACCACACTCATTGTAAAGAATTTCTTGCTAATATCTAATCTAAATCTATCCTCTTTTAGTTTAAACTGTTACCCCTTGTCTATGGTTCCAACAGGTCAGCTAATTTACTGCAGAAACTCTACAAACTACTCCTTAATCCTTCCTCCTGTGTTTTATGCTACTGAATGTTATTCCACTTCTATTAACTCATCATCATGGTGAGAAACCTATATCCCAGTTATGGCTGTTATTCCATTATACTTGTTATTCCTGTACATGTGGCTATGGAGTAATAACTGAGCCTTATTATCATTTGTACATGTCCTTCAGCATATACCCGGAAAATTGTAATCCCAGTAACAAGAATTTACTGAAAATATATAGAATGAGGAAATTTACACTGCTAGGCCTATTTCCAGACAGCAGTTAACCTAAGATCTCCCTCTCTGGGTAGCAACTACAGATGTTTTCTGAACCATCTCTGGTGGTTTGTCCCTGAGGTTCCTAGTGCCCATTGCCCAAGCACAGGGACACTCTATAAAACCCATTCCCTGCCCTTTCATGCAGGTCCTAGTTGCTACCTGTATATGGATTCTAACTTTGCATGAGGCCTGGATTTCAGGTACTGCCCTCTCTTGCCCATTTCAGGCACTTGAAGCATGAAACAGCTAAATTGCATCTGATGAGGTTGTCAGACCCCACTCCCCGACGCCTGCCTGGTTCAAAAAGGTTTGGTCCAGCTGCAGTTCTGCAATGCATAGACAAGTATCCAGTACACAAAATCGTTATGTCTATACCAGTAAATGAAGGTCCAAAGTCCATTGGCTAATCCCCAGGCCAACTGGCTTTGAGTGGCTGTGCCCATCCTCTTCATTTTTCTCAGCCTCTAAAATGGGAGGGGGGGCACTTCCAAACTCCCTGTAGTGAATGGACCCTGGCATGGGCCAGCCTGTGCTGTGGAGCTGCTCAGGAGGGTACTCGTTTACTCAGGTCAAACTGTGCCAGGGACTGGATTCACAGTTTATCAATGCATACCTTTGATTGCATCAGTTTAAATTATCATTGAAATTATCATTGAAGACAGACACGATGCTCATGCTCTCGCTATTTAAGTTACAGCAACCATATGCACGCATTTTCCTTTGTGCTCCTGAGAATTACCCCTTCTAAGGGGGGGATATTTGAAGCAGTGCCAAAACCTTTATTTGCAGCTATCAGAAGGTCTGGGAGCTGAAGAACGTCTAAGATTATAGCTCCTGAAGTACAGAGATTTATGCCTAGCAATTAGCATTTTTGTGTCCCCAGATGTAACCTGTCCTTGGCATACAGGCCACTTGCTTGTGGTGCAGATGCCTGTGGGCTCAGTCCCTTTGTGTAATGATTTCCAGAGCCTGGCAAAGTTTTCTTGTACTTCAAGAAGTCTCCAAAGAAGTACAACAAAGATAGCCTCAATTAAAAGTGTAAAGAACTAAACCCTAAATTCTCTACTCTTTAAGTATCATGACAACTGCACTGCTAGGGGCAAAGCTGTACTACTGGAAGTCTTCCAGGGTGGAGAAACAGGATAAGAAATAGGATAAGAGAAGTAGCATTAGAGAACCACAAACCCCTGTATTACTCACTGGATGCTTGCTCTGCAAGGTGTCCAAAGGAAAGAAGATTGCTAAAATGATGGCAAAAGGGAGAGGTAGAGGAAAGCTGAGCTTGGAGGAAAGAAAACTAGTATCAGCAATCCCAGGAGCTTCAAAATACTTCTATATATTGTCCAACTTGTCCTGTTCTTATGCTGAAGGGAGAGTAAGACCATGGGAATTCAAATAAGGCAATTTTGCAGCAGTCAGAAAGGGCCATGAGAAAGCAAATTATAGATAAGCAAAGAAGAAAGTTATTTGAAAATACTATTTTGCATGATAATCAACAAGCCAAATAACACTCTGGATCAAATCACCTTACACAAATAGGGAAGGTGAAACACAACAGGCCTGTAATTGAATACAGGCCTAACTAAGATGACTACTTCTGATAAGTGTTCAGCACAGAGGATTGCAAGTTCATAAAAAAAACAGAGAAAGCACATCCCAGAGACACCTACATGTGTGATCACTGCTTAACCAGTCAAGCAGATGAATAAATCAACTTAAGTATATTAAAATTCTTAGCATTAGATTAGAAAAAGAACAGAAAAAATTTGTTTGCAAGAGAACAGATTTATTCCTGTAGAATAAGAAATATGAAGGAGCCTTCTTGTAAAACTATGGAAACAGTTCTTAACGAGCAATACAAAGTGTAGTTCTGCAGGTAATTCTGGGGGTAGTCCTGCAGGTATTCTGCATTTAAATTAGATGTATGCAGAAGTTAGGAGTTGCTATCAAAACAGGATAAGCCATCTGGGTATTGTGACAATTTGTTTGCCATTTCCTATCTAGTTGTGTATTTGCTTTACTGTTTTTTAAGTTTTAATTCCATATCTCTACAATTCTCGTCTTCTTCAAAATAATAACAGGCAGATTGAGGCAGAGGTATTGTTTACTGGGTGCTTATTAAAGAGTGGCTGTTAAACAAACTGATTAGGGTTTCAGAGACCATAACATAACCAATCTAGATCAAGGCACAAGGTCACATTGTCAAATTAGTTTTTGTTTCCTGTGGTTTTCAATGGTTACCTCTTGGCTTTCAAATTAGACTAGACAAAGAATGCAGTTATTGCAAACCTGACGCATTATAAGTAGATATTACTTTAATTGAGGTACCTGTCTGCTGAAAGGCACTTTATGCATTAGAATAGTTTCCAGACCTTCACATTCTGAAAGATACCATTTATTCTCTATGGAAGGATTGAAAATACGTTATTTCAGTCTTGGTAACACAGGTTCCAAGAAAATAGTTTTATATGCAATAAGTTGGAGTCTAGCATAACAACATTGTGAAAGCAGAATATTACATAAAAAATCTAAAGTCAAGTTGTCAACACATTGAGACAAAGGACTATAGCAAAAGATTTTTTAATTATTTGTCTGCATTTCCCCATGTTTAAGCCAAGTTATTATGGGCAACACAGTGTTCACAACATTTCATACACAAATAATCATGTAATTATATAGTGATTATAGAGTTCTAGACGCTTATAGTCTAGTCACAAATACTATGACTCCTAAGCATAGTATCAGTGTGAAGATGCATTATTTAATGGCTTCAGAATATTCAGTCATGGCCACAGAATGGTTATGAAACCCTCTGCTCTGGGCTTAAGATGGAGATATATGTATGCCTGCGTATGTACATACATGCAACACATGCTTATAATAATGTGTATGAATAAGGCAATGGGATGTTCTTTGGGATGTTCTCACCTTTTAGTCAGAAGTAAACAGTAACACATGAGTCTTGTAGACTGTTATAGATACTATTAGTGTTTGAAGAAAACAGTAGGCATGCATAACAAAAAGATGTTGTAATAGTCATGAAATTATCAACTAAAAAAATATGTTTGGACATGACGGAATTTCACTGTAATTATGGAAACAAAAGAAAATTAATAAAACAGAGTCCTAATGAGAAAAGAGAAAGACATACTATTTCACAATTTCAATATTCAACTTAAAAAAAAGTCAGAAAGAAAACAAATAGAAAAAGTTTTAATCTAAGAATTTCCTATATATTCTGCATTGTAAATGCAAATTTTCTTTTTTACAAAAAGAAAAAGAATGGAAAACAAAAATATTCCCTTGTACTTAGGTTAAGAAGCTGTTAACATCTCAGATATCACTCTCTTAAGTATTTCACCCTGGTTAAAACTGGAGAAATATGAATCATAAATCATCTCAACTGCCTGGCCAAAATAAGTATGACCTTTAGCTCGCTTTGAATCAATTCAGACTAAAGAATTAGGATCTCAACCTGCATATAAATAAACAAGTACCAAAAATGCCATCACCCAAGATTATTTGTGCCTGTCCCACAGTATCGAGGAGCCAGCTCTCACAAGCGGTATTTGCGGTAAGTGGGAAATGAGGGTATAAAGCTAGTGGGAGGGAAAGGAAATGCTGTGAAGGAGGAGATAAGGAGAGAGCACCAACAGGGAAACTGGGAGTCAGAATCCAAAACCAGCACGGTTTTTCCAGGAATTGAAGTAGATCTCTAGCTACAGAAATAGCTACAAAAAACAGTGTAGTATTGAAATGTGAGGTCTCCATTAGATACCTAAGAGCAGAGGCTCACGTTCATACCTTAGCACTTTACAAAGACTATTACAGTTAAATAGGAAAAAAAGAAGCATTTTTGTAAGTCAAAACCACATTCATAAGATGTTTGGAGATACTGCCAGGATAAAAAACTATAGTGACTTTTAAATAACTTGAGGATTTTCTTCCTTTGGAACACAGTAAAAACTTACTGCTTAAATTAAGCCCAGCATTTTTATAAATCATGTGTAGAGTTGATTGGGAATTTTTCAAAATTAAAAACCAACCAAATGACAACCTCCGAATCCAAAAGCAGAAGTTGAAATATTTCAGTTTGCCACTGGGAGATTAAATATTTAGTTTGGGACTGGGTTACAGAGCAGTGAGGTGGTTAAGTTTCATAAACTGAGTTAAACTAGAGTGGAGGCACAAAGACCAGTGCAGCAGCTCAAAATCCGGAGCAAATTGGAGGAAGATGAAACTAAAGGCTACGGTTAAGCTGTCAGTGAACCCACTATCTGGAAATGTCAACAAATGTTATTTAGCTTAGAATGGCAAAACAAAGCAAAACAAAACAACAATGGGATGCTATGAAATTTTACTTCCATGTAATAAATGTGTCAATATTTCTTTGGTCTGGCACAGCACAAATTTTGAAACCCTGATATTTTCATAAGATACAAGTATTAATTCTCATCCAATTCTGATAAATTGCAACACTACGTACTGTTAAGCAAAGGATGCATGAGAGATGTGAGAGGAGAGCCAGGGAAAGCTCTGAGATGCGTGTCTTGACCCTTGCCTTAGGGTGGATACCAGGAGGCCAAAAAGCTCTTTCGACTCAAAGACAGATTTTATTAAAGTATAAACTAAAATAATTAACCTTTAAAAGAGACAAAACTTAGAGCTGCCAAATAAGATGGAGCAGGAATAAAATTTTATATAAACCAGTCTCCTTTCCCCATCATATACTTCCAGGCAGGTTATTGCTTCTCTGCTTGGTTACTGTGATCACAGTAGGTTTTATTTTGCAGCCAGCTCCCTCTGATCCCTAAAAAGTTTCTCTCTGCCACTGTGGCAGTTGAGTTATGGGTGAGCCAGGTCCCTGCTTCCTTCAGCACTATCTCCATGGGCTGCAGCTCCTGCCTCTTGCCGTGACTCTCTCACCCACAGACACCCCCTGGGGCCAATGACCATCTCCTGGCCCCCTGGAGGCACCACCTGAGCTCACCACTCTCTGCTGAAAGGCACATCACATTACAGGCGATCTGAGAACAAACTGTCCAGCACATGTGCCACAATCTGTTTTTATTTAGTTTTAGAATCTGGTATTTGGACGACAGAGCTATACTGTTTGGCAGGATGACAGCTTTCTGATTTAGTGAGCAGAAAAATAACATATATTTGACTACGTGAGAGGAATGTTGTTTCCTCTTTGTGAATCCAATATTAATTAGCTTTTTCTCTGTATGGGGTTTTTTTTCTCTCAAAGAAGAAACTTCTGATAAAATCTTTCAGAACTTCAAAGACTTTATTTAAGCTGTGTTTGAAGCATTTAACAGCTTTTACATCAGTGAGATAAATTTTGACTTTTTAGTGGGTACCATTTTTATAGCAGCAAATTAAGGAAAAGGTTTAAGAGCTGTCACCTCCAACAATTTCAATTTTATTCAACATAGCACAAAGAAAATTGCCTGAACCAAGAAAAAAAATGTAGATGTATAGTGATGGTCATACTGGCGGCTTGGAGGTGATGAGAGCAATGATGAGTGCTAATATTCCACTTGTGGAAGAAGGCACTGAACAAAAGACTCAAACAGAGAGATCTCCCTGAAGTATTCACCACATGCTATATGTAGGAAGATGTATGATCTATGCCCAGTTCAGGCCACTTAACTACAACTAGTTAATTACAATAAAAGCTGCAATTTTTTGCTGAAGAAATTGGTTACGTCTATCAATTGTTGTGGATTACTTGAGCAATTATCTGTAACTTTTGTTCAGCACACAGACTAGAGCCAATAGCATTATGCATAGACATCCTTAGTGAGACGTTGTAGATGCAGAATGTTTAAATTTACAAAAAAGGAGAATGCTTCGATTACATTATTCACGTAAGTAAATTTAAACATCTGAGTGGAAAATACAGTCCCAAATTGAGAACGTATTTGTGCAGTCACAAAAATTACTTGCAAAATCAAGTGTTCATTCACACAGATTTCCATTATAAAGGAAAATGATGGTATTTCTATATAGAAACAAGCTCACTTCAATTTGCCGTCTGATGATGAGATTTGCATATCTAAAAGCAGGAATGTGATAGATGCAGAACTCAGTTTTCATTAACATCTTTCTCAATGAATGGACAAACTTGTGTTTTCTGAGAATGTCTCTGGAGTATCTCAGAGGATGCAGCATTAGTTTGATAAGGTACCAGATTTACTTTTAAATAGATTATGAAAAAAGATATTAGAATATGAAAACAACCATGGATTGTAACAATTTGGTTATTTCACTGTTTTGTGGAGTCATTCAAAAAGAAAATACCTTGTAGCAAGTCCAAGTAATTAAAAGGTATATAAAATGGACATATGGTGCTAAAACCTCAAGATAAATATAGATAAGAGATCCGGGAAGAAAATACTGAAAAAAATAATTGAAAAAGAGCTATCTGTACAGCCATCTGGTTAAAAGCATTAGTCATGGACTACGTCCAGTATTGGCTTGAGCAAACAGCAAACTTATGCTCTAGAGAGAAAACAAGGCAAGCACTTTGTAATTGAGTAAAATGGCACATGGGGATAGATTAGAGAAGCTTCCACTTTTGTTGCACCTAATCCTGTTAGGAGATCCATAATGACAATAACATTTAATAAACAAGTACCAGTCTTAACTTACTAAAAGTCGTGTTCTTTACTGGATTTTTTTCCAGTGGCCTTCCATCATAACAATCTGTTTTTCTTCGGGATGTCTTCTGAATAAATAAAATTTTTATTCAGAGTGGTACTCTGTTAGAATAAAAAATGGAAATTGATTTAAATTGTCTTTCTATACATACAGAGAAAATCTACACATTCAAGCGGAAAGGATTTCGTTAATAAAAGAGGGAAATGAAGCCACAGATTTTAAAAAACCAACACTATATAATCAGTTAAAACCTCAAAATCCTTAAATTGCTAGAGAAATTTAATTCTCTCCTTGATCCTTTGTTTTAATAATTTTAGAGCCAGAAGGTTCCCTTCAGGCTTCCTAGCATTAGCATATCACCCCAGGCTTTATGAGGGACCCTGATGTTTCTGTGGATGGTGTCAAAACCAAAATACATCCACATTCCTGGCTGCTTCTGAGCCTGGACTTGCCATCTGCATCTGACATTTGCCTGGGCCTTTATGGCACATCAACTCAATGCAGTGTTTTGCCGTGGAAAGATGACCAGGCGCTTCTGAGTACTAGTGTCAATCAGGGGTGCTCGCTCATATCCTGTGATCAGCCACATTGGTGCTTTTTCAGAAGGACTAATTCATGAGTGTGGAGTGGCCACTATGCTTCTGCTTATAGACTAAACTCAGGTGACTGTGTAGCTCTGCACTGGGCAGTGTAGATATATTGTTTACTTTCCACAGTCAGTGGCGCTTCCCTAAGGCAATGCAGGGTATCTGTCTCCATGCCTAACTCAAGATGGGTTGAATCACCTTCTCAAAGACCGTGCTTCAGTCCGGGTCCTCCAGGACCTTCCCAAAGCTTAAGAAAATTTATCCCATTTGAAATGAAGGGAAATGATGTGCAGAAAATTATTCATTGCTTAGAATGAGTTGGAGTAGAGCTCTTTGTAATAAAATGCTTTGGCAATTCGAGATGGGAAAAAAATTGTGATTGGACAGAAACACAGCAGAGACCTATAGAGGTGAGCACACTGGGATGACACATTTTGACCAGCTGGGACATATAAGGAATATGGACAATCATTACACCTTGTAAAAATGACATAGGATTCTAGATGGAAACTGAAGGAAGCATGTGATTGAATGTTTTAATGTGCTACTTAAAAATTTGATTTTTATTTAATCAGAAAATCCATTCTATCAGTCTTTAAGACTGTTCAAAGTGATGGCTTGTAATCATTAATGAAATTTTGCTTAAATGAATAAATATGTCAAAGTACTTTAGTGCCAAATCAACACTAAAGCATAAAGTCATTGTTTTATAGGGTGTTTGATATCTGCCAGAGTGCTGATAAATGAAAAATGAGATGCTCATGTAACAATTGTAGGGTCCCTAAGAAAATCTCACCTAAATGTCAGTAGTATTTTTCTGCCAAACAAGATTGCTGTAACTGAAAACATCAGTAGTACTGAGATCTGCCATATGGATATCATGTTCTATAAGATCAACACAACGATATGTGGTGTCCCCTTCTAATGACTGCACAAATGACTTGCAGAGGGGAAGCTTATCCTCTGAAAGCAGCAAGTTTCCACAGTGCCTACATTTTTTTGCCATTGAGAAATAAGTCAAAAGCATTAAATTTCCAAAAGCATTTATTCTTATCCAAATACAATGTTCGTGTCTGATAAATGTATTTTTTATTAGCTTGGATTTGTACTTTGTGAATTGGTTACAGAGGTAATTATAACCATAATTATATGTCATCTAAAGCCTCATCACCATCGGGCTCAGTGAGGGTGAGAATGCTAGAAGGGACATCATGTTGTCTTACCTATTTAGCTGTCTTTCAAAATGCCAGGAAGATATTTTATAGGAGAAGGAAAATTAATTGACATTATTTATTTAGATTTTGAAACAGTCTCTGGCAAAATCCCTCACAGCAAATGGATAAAGGGATCTGTGATAATGAAATTCAGTGGGATCCAGGTGAGAGACAATTTGTTGCTATGGACTAGAAACTGGCTAGGAGTCAAAAAAAGGTGACTGCTGAGGTAGAGCAAATATATTCATAAGGTTTGTGCAGTTATATAGGTTTAGCAGGGTTCAGGGGAGGGTTATAAACAGCAAGACAGCAAATTATATAGGTCAAGCAAACCCAGGCAAAACTAGAAGGACTAGCATGGGGAAACAGGAAATGTAGTGAGGTGGCAATATGAAATTCAATGCTGCGGCACATCTGGATGCAGTCCTAAATTACTAATCACAGCTCTCTAAGGATCACTGCTCAACAGAGCTGAAAATCAGAAAGCAAATGTTAGGCTACAAAAGGCTGGTGTGAAGAAAAAAAAGAGGAGGTTCATAAACCCATTTATAAATCTAGATACACCTGCTGCAGTAGGAATACTGTCCTCAGGTTAGTCTATCTCAAAATATAATCTTTCTAAGGATGCAGGTGGGAGTAATAAGAAACATTAGGAAGAGATCGAAAAATCTATGCTAAGAAAGATGAAAATTGGAACTCTGCTTTACAGAGACCTCCTAACCTACTTTGTCTTATCTAAGACTAGTGGTTAGGAAGATGAAAGGAATTTAATCTTACAAACAAGCATGCTTCTCCTCTTCATGCTTCTGATACAGATTCTTGGAGGAGGAGTATGCTTTTTAAACAAGGAAAGCAATGTGAGGATCTATAAATATTAAATCCAGGTGTGTAGAGAAATTGGAACTGTTTGGTTCAGAAGGTGACATTTTCCCTTCTGAAGTCCACTTAATCATTGTCTCTAGAGTAGTAAGCACCATATAGAAGCAGAGTCAAGTGTAAACTGCGATGAGTCCCAACTAGAACTTATGAAATAGCCGTCTATTTGGGAAATTCCCTGAAGGTGAAGAGGGTGAAGAAACCAAACTTATACCATGCAGAAATACCATGGCAGGGACCCAGTTGCACTCTGCTACTTTTACACAGAGCTGATCTTGTATATTTAGGCTAGATCTTGTGTCCCCCATGAACTTCCTAATACTGGCATACACGCTGTTTCCTGCCTTAAGATAGTGTCTCTGCCAGCATCCCATAGAGCATGTGACCAGCTGAAAATCTCTTGAAGAACAGTACAGGGCCACTTTCCTTTTCAATCTCCCTTCCTAAAACTTGCTGATAACTTCCAATCCACTCCAGTTTAGTTTATCCTCACACTTGCCCATTGAAAAAACCCAAACCCTCAGTGTTTATTTCACTCGGCCACTTCTTGCTTGGTCCCTCCTCAGGAATCAATCAAATGTAGGAGATCTTGGAGAAGGCAGGTGGGGTTAGGGTCCCTACCCTGGATGTCATGAGTTGGAAAGGCACACCAAAGGCTGAAAATATCTGTGGTTGTGATGGTGTGATATCTTGACACCTAACTCCACAATTTAGGAGGAAAACAAATTTGGGCTTTAGTCCTTATTTTCTGACCTAAGCACGATATTATTCATCAGAATAGAAAATGAAGCTTCCCCAAAAATCAAACTCAACTGCACTTGTGAAGAGCTTTGGGATCATTCTAAACTAAATCTGCTTACCCAAATCTTGTTTATTTTACACTCATTGTATAGTGCAAGGAAAGTCAATTAAATACTTTTCCCAGCCAAAATTTCTCAGCCTTCCTTCTCCTCATTTCCACTATTTCTGCTTTAGTTCTTAAATAGTTAAAACAGACACCCTTTTCCAGAAGTGCAGTTTTCCTCCCCAACCTGAGTTCTCTGATTCAGATTACAAAATTAACTGGGAAGCGGATGGTGTAAATGACATGGGAAATATAGTAGGTGCATTAATGCTAGGACTGGCTAGAAAACTAGTGACATCTTTGTGCTACATCCCTTCTGTGCTTCATTTTCCACCGCTTCATTCTGCTGCTAACCTTTGTCCTGTGCTGCTCAGAAAGTGCCCATATTATCTGAGTAAGGCTCCAAGCCTTAATAATTTAGCTTATTGGTTTGAGCTGGGACAAAATGTGGCAGAACTGATGGCAGAAATAAGACCAAAATAGATTTGATGGAATTAATGGAGCACTTGTGGGCAGAAGTTGGCTTAATGCATTAAAGACTTTTTTCCTAGCTTGACAGTGAAATGCAGGACTGTATCTGCAGGGCATGGAGTTAAAAAGGACTGATAAATCAGTGTAATGCAATATCTAAAACCACAGCTACATGGGGAAGAGCCCAGGCAGAGATAGGGCTGTATAACACTTGGGCAGCACTGCTGGAGGTGCTCTGCCTAGGTAGGGTGATGAAATGAGCAGAGGCAAGCATGCCCATAAGCAGCCATTTGCTGCAAGCCACCAAAAACATGCTCTTTTGTTCCCTGGAGCACTGTACAGAACAGGACTGAGCTATCCATCCCCTGTCCCTTGGATCGACTGCCCCATAGGTGTGGTGCCTGCGGCATTTGCCTTCCTGTGAGCTACAGATGCAAGGGGCCTGGGGACAAGGGTGAGCCTTGGGCTTCTGAAGCTCACAGGTGGAATAAGTGATCTCAGGCATCATATGGCCCCATGGAAATGGGGGGAAGGCCTCCAGATCTGTCAGATTTTGCTCAAGGTCAAGGCAGGAGCAATATATGACTCTGTTCCCTTTGGGAGCGATATTTTTGAGAGGGAGAGGGCTGACTTCGTTTCTGAGGGAAGTGCCAGGTTTTCTTGTGGGAACTCCTAAACATAAGGTTGCCCCGTCTGAGTACTGCTTGATGTCCAGGTTTCAAGTTCATCCAAATAAACCCAAAACCTTGCCTTTCCTACATAATTTTATAAGTGAATCTGCCCCACATGCAGATTACCCTGCAGAGAGATTTCCCTCTTAGCTTCTTCCCCTGGGTAGCAGAAGCAAAAAATAGTATTTCTGGCTTCAAGGAACTGCAACACATTTCACTGGTTTCAACTGCGACTTCCTAAGCTGCTGCTCCAGGATGGCCAGTACCCAGCATCCAACTTCTGTGTGACTCTGTGTAGAGTTGGAGCAATACCAAAGAGACTTGGGGATGTTTTTCAGGAAACAGTGAGCATGTGAGCAGTGAGCTAGGAGAAGAAAGGTGGGCTTTGAAGGAGGGAGTTCTGTAGATCTACCCCTTCATAAATCATGCTATTGGCATCTTTTATTCATCATAACTGTCAAAGTAAAAAGAAAAGAGAATCATGTAATAATCTGGCCTTCAGACTGAGGATCTTGAAGAAATTCACCTTGGTAAAATATCCCCATCCATGCTGTGGCACAGCACATCAGTAGGCTGGCTGGAAGATCTGGCCTGTATGGCTGAACAGTTTGAAACCCAGAACATCAAGTGCCCTCTGTTTTGTTGCTCTTGAGTGCCCTCGTCTTATTTTCCTTGCTAAGCAACAGTTATGCAGGTCTGACTAAACACCATGGGAACTATTTTCCTGAGGTTTCCCCCAGTGTTTGGAACAGTTTGTTGTACAACACGCTGTCTCTAATTGCTGGCAAGCAAAATTACTTTGAGCAACAAAAAAACCCTAAATCAAATTTGAGAGGGTAATTAAAAGAGTCAGAATACTCAAGAGAAAACCTTCTTTTTTATTTTGGGTGGAGATAGAAAGTAGGGAGGTGATTCTGCTATCTATTTTAATTATTAAATAATGTTAGAAATGAGACCTTAAAGGATACTGATGGGAAAAAAAACCAAAAAAAGCAAACAATGAAAGTAGATTTAAAAATTAAAGACTTTTGATACCTGGAGGAAATAATGGCTTAATTGCTTTGTTTTTATAATGAAGGTAGATCTTTCACATTTACTTATACATACTGAGAAAATATTTTCCATCAAAAGGTACAATTTCATATTAATCAAAACAGGACACAAACATAAGAGGTGTGTAAGGGATCAAGATTTGTTTTGTGAGGAAAGGGTGAGTGTGAAGAGGTTCTGCTTCTCAAGGAGAACGCAGGTCACCACCTACGAACGAGAACTTGAAGTAGGACTGCAGTGGTAGAAAAAAGTTGGTAGCAGTGATTCTCACATTTTGTTCCTTTCCACAAGAGCCTGTATTTCTATTCTACATCTGATGTTAAGTCTTCCTAGCAGATGTGGCAAACTACTGCTGATGTCAACATCTTCCAATAAAGTCAAGGAAAACCAAAGATGGACACAAGCATTTACTGAACAAGAGGATAGATCAGAAAACAAAGCCATCACACACCCCACCCCAACAAAATCAGAAGAATGGTAAGACCTGTGCCTAGGATAGAACTTTTTTTTTGCTGGCTGAGCCTTTTAGCTATTTGAGTAAGTTGCACTAGTGGGTATCCTCCCCAATTTGACTGTCCCTCTGCTCTTTTTGAAGAGAGTCCAGAGGGTTACACAAGAGAATTTCCCCAACCAAGTCCAAGCACAAGGACCTGGTTCAGCACAGGTCACAGCTTTGATGTGACAGGCTGAGTCTGTACATGCAAAACCCAGGAAGATTAATTCTACTGCGTAAAAAACTCAAGGTCCAGTGTAAATCATCATCAATCACTATCAGTTCCTGTTAACACCAGAGCTTTAAAGAAACTTACAACAAACAAGATATGATGTAGAATGAGTTCCTGGTCCCTGACAGTGAAAGAAAAGATTTTGGGGAAGTTAAAAGAATTCAAAGGAAGAGGTTGAACCTCTGATAAACCACTTGCAAAGTAACTTATGTAGCTGTCTCCAGTTTGGCTGGAGAAGGGTTTTTGGCAGAGACTTAGGACACGTTCAGAGAAATAAAAGAGGTCTTAAGAATACATGAATGACAACTGTATATGCTAACCAACGATTTTAAGCGTATGCTAACCATCAATTTTAAGCATATTTTGGTGCCGAAATTGTTGAATGCTGCCTAAATCAATGCATTCTGAGGATCCAAAATGCCCATGGCAAACAATGTTCATTGTGAGTACTCAATGCCTGTGCCAATTAGGATAATTTTTCAGCAACTGATTACGTAAATATAGATTTAAGTGCACATGCTTAGAAAACCTCACCAGCCAACATCTATATAGAACCTAATTCTGCCACTCTTAGTGATGAGAGGTAGTAGCTGAATACATGAGTGATCTTGTTAAATAAATTTTCCTTTCAGAGTGAGTTATACACTTAGGATCAGGTCCAAATGTATTACAAAAGAAATATCAACAAATATTTATTAAAGCAGAAAAGCATGCAGAGGAGCGTCCAAAATTCGTTGTGTATTTGTAAACTGACATGCAAGGCAAATGAAAATAAATCTAATCCAAGCCCAAAGGCAATACTGGCTTTCTTATTGATACAATAAAAGTAATGACTAACAACCGCTACTCTGGCCTTGCATTTCCAGAACATATATTCCTGAAAGCTTGGCATCACTGAATTGCTCACAAAACTCTGAAAACCAGAACCTGCCAAGCAAGTTTGCTCGAGTGGGTTTGGGGTTGTTTTTTTTCTCTGTATTGCTGACAAAATAAGCCTACATCAATGACCCTACTATCTCGTAATCCTAGATGTGTTACCAGGCAACCATTATATGCAATATCACCTAACTTACCCTCCTCTAAAAATAACCCAAATCTCCCAAATCCTTCCAATCCATGAACTAATGAAAGTAGCATATTTCTACTGTTAAATGCTTACTCAGGTATTTTCCTTAAAAATTTCAGAGTGACAAAATGCTGCTTATACTTTCCTGAGCCTGCTGCTCTAGTTCACAGTGTGATAAGTTAACAGGCTCTAGCTGCATATAGTTATATTTCCATTCAACTATTTACTTCAAATGAGTTTATATTTGGAAATGAAAGTCAATTATATAGAAGTTAGCAAAAATGTCAACAAATGTACTATGAGTCAAAAATGTATGAGATCTGGATGACTAGACCAAAAAATTTATCACCAGCCAAATGTATTTTTGTATCTCTAATGATATACAACTCTGAAACAGTAAATTAGGATCATAGAATCAAAGAATAGTTGGGGTTGGAAGGGACCTTTAAAGATAATCTAGTCCAAGCCCCCTGCCACAGGCAGGGACACCTCCCACTAGACCACATTACTCAAAGCCCCCTCCAGCCTGGCCTTGAACACTTCCAGGGAGGGCGTATCCACAGTTTATCTGGGCAACTTGTTCATGTGTCTCACCATGCTCATCGTAAAAAAATTGCTTCCTAATATCTAATCCAAATCTACCCTCTTTTAGTTTAAACTATTATCCCTTATCCTATCACTCTGGGTCCTGAAAATGTCTCTCTGCATCTTTCTTATAAACCCCCCTCCAAGAATTTAAAGGCCACTATAATGTCTCCCTGGAGCTTTCTCTTGTCCAGACTGAACCACACCAACTATTTCAGCCTGTCTTCATAGGAGAGGTGCTCCAGCCCTCGGATCATTATTGTAGCTGAAATTTGTATGTAGCTTTTCTGAGATATCACCAAAAGATTAGTTAGCATTTAGATAATGAAAAATGACAGAATAATGGTTTCTGTACATTTTCTTAAGGCAGACAAAGGCAGACATCATGTACCAATGAACTTCTGAATTTGGTGGATAGAGACCAAGAATAAACTGAAGAAACTGCAAAAGTGTAACTAATGATGCTAGAATAATTAGTGACTAAATGGTAGTAAACATCTTCTTTCCAAAGTAGGGGGTTCTATATAAAAGGATAACTTTCCAACAAAATCAAAGCCCTGCAGCTAATCACATGTCGTCCTAAGTTTCTACAGATAAGCTCTAAAATTTAATGCAGAGGACACAAAACCCATTCCAACTGGCTTGACTGTGAGGACATTTTAGTCAGATTGGAAGATGAAGTGAAAAAGACTTCTGTGTGCACTATCCATCAAAACCTGACAACCTGAAACCACTGTGCAATTAGTGGCTACCAGCACAATCTTTCTGATGTATTCCCAGCTAGCGATAAATCCAGTACAAGCAGAGAAACTGCCACCTATACTGGGCAAAAGATTTTGTAAGAGGAGAGCAGCATTGACATACATCATGTCTTGTGCACCCTGAGTTGAGTTTTTTCTATGGAAGAGTCTCTGGTATCTGTGCCACTTGAAACTCTTTAGCAGCTTAATTTAAGATTAGCAAACAAGAGTTTAAAAATTAAATATGAATATGGACCTTCACACACTTCTGCAGACCTGAACAAGGTGTCCCGTCACACTACAGAATGGCCTCAATGCTTGATCAGTCACTCCTCTTGAGTCTCAGCACAATCGATGCCTGAAATGGTCAGTGGAATTTTACAAAGCCAGAGACATTCAAAACAACATCCAGCGGTAGCAGCAGCAGCAGCAGCAGCTAGGGCATGAAAATGCACTCTGGAGCAAGGAGTACCAATGCAATAAACAGAGTACTTATACAAGATTAACAAAAACCTTCAAGAGAGCTAGCAATGGTACTTCAGAGGCAGGTAAACATATCAGTGGAATGGCAAGAGGGAGGTAAATGAATGACACTGTACACTTGCAAGCCAATCTGCTTTACAGTATGTTCAAACTCCAACGTAGATTAAGCAATAAAGAACAAAACTTTTGTTCTCTGACAAAATTACACAGAAAAAACAAGAGGAATCATTAAGCACTCAAACCTGCCATTTTTAAACCAGTAAGCATAGTTCCATTTTTTTCCTCATTAGCACATCTCTTAAGTGGAAGGGCTCCTCACACAGGCATAGACATGAGCAAAAGAGGCTGGATTCTGCTTGGGGGGGAAAAAGATGCTCGAAGAAGCAGAGCTCTGCTGTGATTCTGGGGTACTCTAAAGATGACAGCCGGCTCGAAAGGCAAAAATAGTTGTGACTGGAACAACCTGGCATCTGGAAAAACATTGCATCTACTGGGTAGCCCAGGAAGTGGAAAAAAAAAATGAACAATGAGAAAAGATGTACTTCTGCAGAATAAAAAAAAACCCAAGTAAAAATATATTTTAAATAAGTAATTTTTCAACACTAGGAACTATATTTCCTAAGATGTGATTTGTAGTCACTGAACTCAGCGACAGCTCCTGATTCTGTTTAAATGACTAAATGACCCCATGAAGGACTTTCCTGCTCTGATTTTCTATGAATCTATGATAAAATTAGTGGTGACTAGCAAGGCCAGTTCTAAGCATTTTGAAATTGGTTAGACTTTCTATCAGCTTAAAATGTGTTCAGTCAAGTCCTTTTGTCCTGAGTTTTGAGATAATTCATCACTGAAATTATAGAATCATGAAGACAACAGCAGGGAGATATGTTCTTATGGGTTTTATTCATGGTAATACCTTCCTAAAAATTTGAATTCATGCCTGCCAGTTGTTATTAATGCAATCTCTTCTAAAACAGAATTATTTAATTGGTTAACAGGAATGCATTTATAAGATCTAATAGACACAATGGTAGAACTGTTCACAGTGACATTTTAATCTATGATAAACCCCAGAATCTTAATTTTAATTATATTTGTGGCTGAACAAAAGTCATAAAATTGTATGAACCAGAGGTATAAAATCTAACATGAAATTATCCATTAAATTTGTCCATGGTAACACATAGAAAGACAAGGCATTTAAAATACTATCACAAGTTATGTCAGACCACACTGACAGTTATCATGCTGCAATTTAAGTAGTATCACTGAGAGAAGAGCTGGGCGATGAAGACAGTGTTGCATCAGGTTGAACTAAACTTTCTTAGTCTGTTACATGCGTGTTTAAACCCAGGAAGCACAGTTTGATGTTAATCCCATGTAGCTAAGTACCAAAATCTGTTCCAGCTATATTCAAGATCAAGCAATGCCCTGTTTAGTAAAGGTATGACCCACCCAGTTCTAGAAGCCAGTGCAAAATGTAGTTTCTTGTACCATTGTGTACCACAGTCTGGATTTCCCCCTGAGAGAGGAGGAGTATAGATGATTTCTATACTGGAAAAACTCTTGTATCCTTCATCAGACAGTCTGGTGTGCTGCAGACTTAGCAGTAACTAATTTACAGTTTGAAGAAACTAAGTGCATAGTATGTAAGAGTGCATGCGTGTGCCAATAAAACCACATCCAAAACATTCTGTGGATACCTCTTTGCTGATCTAATGTCTACCCAATCATCAGATTGAAGATCATCAGCACTGTTGCCAGGGTATACATTCACTGGCTTAGTAAATCTACCACCTAATTGTAACAATTTATCTAATTTGTAAATTTATAATATTATTTAGACAAACTCAAATACTATATTGTATATATGACATGATAAAACTGTAAGGTTTGTCTTACTGAAAAGTAATACTGCTTAGTCTCTGTCCAAGTTATTAAAAAAGAAATGCATTTGAGAATCTGCATGTCTTTTGAAAAGTCTCTTCTCCTCCTGACAGTACAGATCTATGGCTGGAATGTTACTTTCAGATATTGACGAGAAGGTGCAATCTCTTTTTGTCAGGCTTTGCATTACTTTTTCTTCTGTGACATCTTTTATTTTTTTCTTCTTGGCTCCCTGGGACTTTTTCTAATGCCAGAATTGTTCAGAGGTCTTTATATTTAACCATTATAAAATGCCTTTCCAGATAGGTGGCAACCTGCATTCTTTCTTTCCTTCTCATGTATTATCACCAATGCTGGTCAAATTCCATTTTTGGATATATAGAATAATAGAATCATAGAATGTGCTGGGTTGGAAGGGACCTTTAAAGGCCATCTAGTCCAACCCCCCTGCAGTAAGCAGGGNAGTACCTCCAAGTCCTTTTCCGCAGGGCTGCTCTGTATCACATCATCCCCCAGCCTGTATTGATAATGAGGATTGTCCCGACCCAAGTGCAGGATCTTGTACTTGGCCATGTTGAACTTCACGAGGTTTGCAAGGGCCCACCTCTCTAGCTCGTCCAGGTCCCTCTCAGCCATCCTCTCTTATTATGCCTCTGTAGCTGCACATCGTGCAATGAACTCTTCTGTTCATGGTAAACAACAAAGAGAAGAATTCACTTCTCTCTCTTGTTTGAATTGACTCTGAATATTGCTCGAGGAACTGCTATGCATGTAGATGCTATAGCAACTCTATTTTCCTTCCTTTTGTCCTTCATTAATGCTGAAACACAGGGTAGATTTTTGTCTCTACAAACCTCTTTCAAAAGCATTAGATGAGGTCTGAGTCTCAAGACTTCTGCACATAACATTCTGATAAATAGGTGTTAATAGTTTCCAGTCAACTTTCAGTGCTTGCAGCAAATAGTGCAAATTGTAAAAAGCTTACAAATGGAATCCTGTAAATCACTGTGAATGCTATGGAAAGCTGCAGATAAATTTTAAATAAAAGCTATTATACAGTAAACCTACTGATGTTCCTCACACAGAATCTCTACTTTGTTGCTGTGATACATGTTCAAATGCACAAGTTTCAGCATTTATGTCTTTATATCTAGGACATGTACATAAACACATTCTTCTCTTGTCTTCTTCCAAATAAAATGTCTCAGTATTTATAACCCCATATAATACATAATGTTTGTTCATTTTGCATTTTTTTGTCACTGTAAATCTAGTCTTCTTTTATGAAGATTTTGCTTTCTAGTGAAATACACAACTGGAGCTTGTTAAAACAAAGGCATGGTTTAACTATGCTCAGCTACTCTGCAAAGGCAGGGCAGATGCTGATCAAAGACCTTGCCAGCTCAGAAGCAAAAGCCACACAGGTGTCAATACAACGTGTGGCCCGTGCTAACAAGTGTACATAGATTTGGAGACTGAGTTGCTATCTCTACTAAATGTTCTTTATTTTGTTAGGCTGTATTTTGGTATGTGCATACTGTGAGACATTCGTTTGTTCTTAGCTAAAAGACAAAATAGCTCAATTAAGCAGAGAAACCCGTAAGGGATAAAAGAATAAAACTCCTCAGATTCATCACAAGTTTTGTACTTTCAGCACATAAACCATCAACTAGTCCCAACAGACTGATAGCCTGGTAACATGCCTTGTATTCTTCTGAAAGGAGAAATACTAAGAGAGGATACAAGAACGCGCACCTCTGAAATGCCACACATTTTGTGTCACATTAGGTCACATTTTGCCCTGCAGCAATGCCACTGGTTTTGCTTGCAGGGAATTTTGTTCACCAAATACTTCTCGCAGAGCCTCTGTAGAAGAGACAACATTAAATATGCCCGTCTGCTTTTCGGATATGAGGGAATCTCTGGCAGTGAGATATAAAGCGTCACCCATGAATGGAAAGCCACATCCTCCTCACTTCCAGGCCCACACTCCTTCTGTGAGGGCACACAGACTGATAAAGTTTAATTTATTAATGATAACTGTCCAAAAATAGACATATGACTAACTTAATCTGTAAAAATCCACAGCGTGTTACAAGCAGGAGAAAAATGAAGGAAACAAATAATAAAGAAAGTGAGGGCAAGGAACTGGGCATAAGAAGCAGCCAGGTTCAGTGTTCCTAAAAGATCAGACTGTAAATGCAGAAAAAAAGAAGGGCTCCAATTAGTGGATCAAAGAAAAAAAAGTCTAGCACTAAATAAAAGAGATGACAAAGAAGTAAGAAATGGCAGTGGTGTTAATCATGTGCAGCTATGTGAGATTGTAGGAATCTGAGTAAGTGAAAATGATTAGTGAAGTAGAACAAACTGCGAAGTCCTGCAAGACCCATGGGAAAAACCCAGGGCTGGTAAAACTTACAAAAGAACAGCTTTTGCTGCTGTTTTAATATCTTTTATTGCACAGGTGCTGGTTACAAATGAATACAGTTGGCTTCTCCTTACTAAATCGATTAGAAGTGCTGTGCTGATCTTTTCGTCTCTAACCTCCAACTGCTTAACCTCATACTTTAAAATTATTAACAACTGCTACATCCTGACTTCCTCCTCCTGGCAAGTTCCAAATAAACTCACGCGCCGTGTTTGGCTTTGTTGTCGCAGAGTTCAAAAAACTGCAGTCAGAAATGGAATAGATATCACAATGGGATAAAAATGGTCATCCTAAGAGGGGCAACATTTCAGGAGACCAGAGATCTGGCACTGGCTGTGGCTTCTATTCTGAAACACAGTCAGATATATGGTTGGGACCTATATGTTCTCTACTATGTTAATAGCAGCTGTCAACCTCTTGCAGAGCTGTCACACCGTTAAAAGCAGGGAGCATTCCACCAAGTAGCATACCAAGAGCCCTTAGAAATGCATACAAAGAAGTTTAGGACAAACACACGGCTATGAAATTGTTTTTCGCTTTCAGGCTCGGATAACTAGATGCAATGTTTCTAAAGAGGCTCAGAGTGCCTAACAAAAATTCAATTCAAACCAATGTTTTTCATTTCAAAACATTTCATTAAGTGAATGTTGTCTCCGTTGAGTTATTATTTTCCTCATTCTACTGGCCTCGTGAAACTATTTATGACTTTCATTAGTCTAAAATTGAATTAAGTCCCAACATCAAATCATGCTTTGCAGCACACAGATGGATCACGCAGGCGCTCCTCACTTTGGAATGAAAGCTTTGCAGTGAATGGAAGTCACATCGAACTGTTCATTGTCAGCATGATTTGCTGCTTACCAGCACAGCCAGCTGAGGAATCTACGGTGACTTTCCTGAAGATATCGTGGTGTTGTGCTTTTCTTCCTGTATGGGCTACCTTCCCTCTAACTGTTCATACAGAAGCCTTGAACCTTGTAAGAATGAAAAAAAAACACAACAAAACCAACCAACCAACCAACAAAAAACCGTGTTCTCTTGATTGTGCCAAAGGGCAACATATGTGAGAAGATCAGCCTTCTCTGCAGCGTGTTGGAGAAGTATTCATATGCTCTGGCTTGCAGTTCCTTACTGCTCTACCTGAGGCAGGCAGGAGGAAGAACTGACAGCCTGTAAGAAAAAAGTAAAAGAAAAAAAGCATACAGAAATGCACCTACCTGAGATTCCTTTGGGTTTTTTTCAGTGGGTCTTGCCTCGCGGCTTGTGCTGTTTGCCTTGGCTCAGAGAGCACAGGTAGCTCTCTCCAGGATGTCTGTGTCCTCCTCACACCCTTCCTTAACGAGGAAGTGACAAGGCTGATGTCTTTCCTCCTTCTCCGAGGCCATCAGGATGCTCACTGTCCTTCACAACATGGATATGTAGCCTTGTCCAGTCTGGCATCCAGTCCCAAAGAGTACCATCAAATGTGGATGGACCCTCAGGTCCTCTGATAGCTTCCTATGGCTGTGGCAAAGCTGCCTTAATTATTTCCTTTCCCTTATCTCCTTTCAGTGTTTTCAACCAGAGGCACTCCTGCTGGTGGACCTTCTGAGAAAGACAGACAGATAGTGGATACTCAGGACAAGTTTACAAAATAATGCATCTGCGGACAGGCGCACACATGTCCCCCTGCACCATTTGGCAGCAGACCTGTCCCAGGGAGCTGGAAATGAGAACCAGGCACTCACTACTCACCTTCAGCTGCACACAGCAGACATCTGTTTCTGCCTCCATTTGCAGTATCACACTGATTTGTTAACCAGCCATCAATGTGGCAAACATAAACGAGGCTATATACCAGCGTGGCCATGTTCCCGTGGTTTCCCAGAGCGGCTGACTGGAAGAGCAGCATGTGAAGAAGGAAACATGTTCACGTTTCTCTAGACACAGTCCTGATGGACCTGTGCTATCCCATGGACCTCTCTGCTGTCAAGTCAGGTTCATGTCTTTCATGCAGGCCACCGCTCATGGATGTAGCTAACTAGCTATCCTGGCTGAGATGGAGAGTGCTCAAGGGATACAAATTTGGTTCAGGCTGCAAAAGGCCACTTATCTGTACTACAACGAAGAGCCTTTTTTTTTCTATCCAGAAATAAGGCTGATGCTACCTGCACCCAGAAACTGCTGACACATCTAAGAAGAATTGCTGAATTCCAGTACTCCAGCGTTTGCTTTATGCTGATGGGAATCATTGAAATCCCTCTCACAACCCACTCAGCTTCCCCATTCCTGCGGGCACGAGTACTCAGACTGCAATAACCCAAGAGTTTCTTTCTCATCTGCGTGGCAGTCATCTCTCTGTTGGTATTGAATACATTTGGGATACATGGCTGGGTCTTTTCAGATCAAGGGACTGAAAAGCAATATCATGTTTCTGTCCTCTCGATACTGTCAAAATGGTGTAAAGGAGCAAGGCTGCAAAACGTAACTTTGGCTGCTGTTATAAACACGTTTATGCCATGCCCTTGTAAAGCTGGCTCCAGCACATTGGCTTGTTAGATGGAAATAGGAACGTTTTCTTCCCAAAGGACAACCGCAAGCTCGTGGATTAATACAGGCTTTCCTGTCCTTATCCTTCATCCGAAAAAAGGATCAAAATTTCCTTTATCAGACAACTGCCTTTTATCGTGTCTGTTTTGCTCTGTGCCACAACAAATGCGCAACCCTTAAGGCTTACAATGATAGCTGTGTGTACAACTACCTCTGTTGGTTAAGAGACTGACCTGTGTTCTATTAATATTTATAGATTTAAATTTTTAATACACACCAATTCTGCATTATTGAATAGGTGACTTCCTGCATTTTAATTGTTATGGAGTAGGAGTGGGCTCTCTGTAGTTAACATTGTAATAAATTTTTCATGATTAAATAAAAAGTTGTTACCTCTGACCTCCTCAAAGTCCCCATGGACAACATGTTGGTGCAATGTTGAAGAATTCTCTCAAGAGATGTATGATATTATATTTGTGGCAAATTTGCTTTAGGGATTTAGATTTATGGTACATAAGGATTTTCCGTAGCTGGAAATATTTAATAAGTTTCTTTTTAAGGTTGCTGAATTATTCAAACATCAATTTGGGATTACTTATTCAGTTTCAGAGACAACTGGATTCTTATTTGCAAAATTGATCTTCACCTTTTAGAAGGTGCATATTGACAAAATAAAGTGATTCAAAATGTTAACTTGAGTCGGCATCTTGGACAAGGATTAGAATGTAGATTCAGGTTTCCATTCATTTATTTTGAAATCAGTACCTTTGCTAAAAGCTTTAATAATAGCCACATTGTAAGGAATTTGTATTTTGGAGGACTGCATGGGATTTCAAGACCTCTTAGGTGTTACATAAAAATATGAATCATTTGGCATAGGATGATATCAGGTAATTTCTTAGGAAAAAAACCTGTGCATTTAGTCACTGCAATCACTGACATTTTTCTTCTTCTCAGTCAACTGAATATTGTCAAGGTCTGGTTTGTGTGTTTATGTGGTAATAGCACCTTCAGCAGAGGCAGAACACGTGAACAGTGAAGAAGAGTTTCTCTGCAATACCAAACCTGGTACTGTTTCATCTTCAGGTGGGTCAGGATCGTCACAGTGTCACTCAGGTGGGCTGTTATTGCATTAAGTACTTTGCTCTTCAAATAACGGAGTGAATCCAATGAGTTTTCCTTTAGTAAGATAGATACGCTCCGTGTGAATACAGGAACCACAATCTAGCCTAGTATCATCTAGTATCATTTTCTCAGATTGGCTTATAATGTAAAATTTGTACTGCAAAAGACTGTGATGTCAAGGTTTTTGGTCTCAAAAAATATGATTTGAATTAGGGTTATTTGCATGATTTTAATGGTGCAATACTTGAAAAAGCTGTCCAAAACCCCAAGCCCATTTCCAGTGTCTGCTTTCTTTTACATCTATTTTTTATTTGTAACTTTTGAGTAGAAATAAGTCCAGCTCATCTTATATTATTGTTGGAATATAGTTATGTCTGTGAGCCAAGGATTCAGATGATGGATTTGCCACCGTAATTCTTTATTTGCAGGGCATCACAGCTCTACTTACGCACAATGAATGCAAAGAAAGATATAATTCTTGCAATCTGTGCAGAAGAATTGGTGTTGTTTTGACAGCATCTCACACTAATTGAAGAAAATTGGTCACATGTATGCTGATGAGGTATATTTCAATATTCAGAATGGTCAAGAATGGTCAATAATTCATAACTATATATTCTGAATTTGGATCACGGTATCATCACAGAAGGTGCACCACAGAAGATTTCTTGAGTTTTGCAGAAGAAATGTTTACTGTGGAATTTGGAAGCAAGGCAACCCAAACAGTTTCATTATCTATCCTGTGGTGTATCTACATCGCAGTGGCAATCAGATGAATGTATTTGCACACAGTGGCTGAAACTGCTAATAAACATTTCACGGCACTCAATGAAAGGGACTGTATTCTTTTAGATTCCTTCCTGATGCTATTCTCATGTTGACTTCACTGAAAGCAATGTTTGTCAGTAGACAATTGAGAAATTAGTGTTCCTAAAGCAAAACAACAAATACCACTATCCTAGTTATACTATACTTAAAGCAATTATAATTATTAATAAAATATTTAGGATGCAATGTTTCCTTTTGAGCTCTGATTTCACAGCCCCTGAAAATCATCCCATTCTGTGAAGCTCAATTTAATTTCATTTTTTATCTTCACTTGCAAATAAATATTTTGTTTTCCCTTTGAGCGTGAGTCAATTTAATAACCTGATCAAAGATCAGAGCTTTCCGTATATGTGGAGTATAATAAATGTATGCCATTTTCCTGAAAAAGAGTACCAAAACAGAGTAGCGCTTCAAGACAGGCACTGCTATATTTCATATCTGGGCACTACATAAAATAGCAAGATGACCACTCTCATTAGACAGTGCTGTAAAACAAATACCAGGCAATAACATTTTTTCCTTGCATCTTCAAAAATGCAAGCTGGCAAGCTCTCCTGGGATGTGATTAACAGCTTGTCAGTTGGGGGTACTTGAAAATGAATTTATTTCTTTAGCTATTAACCTTTGATAACATGAGTAATTCCCACATCTAGGACACAACAAGGTCTGGTAATGGACACGGAGGAGGAACGCGTACTGACTCATGCTGCAGGCAGCCACACCGACACATCGACTTTTGGATGGGTTTAGCTTCCACGTCAACAGCTAAGCAAAAGTCAAGTTTTTAGGAGCAGCAGTCAATCTGTGGGGAGATTTTCAGAAATATTCAGGCACCAGCTCCTCCAAAAAAATCTACTTATTGCTTTAGGTGCTAGAAACAGCTGCAGTCTTCTAATGAGCTGCCCCTTATAGACATTTCTCAGCCTCAGGGAACAGTGGCTCAAAGGCACTGCCTTGCTGTGCCATACCTCTGCCATTATTTTAACTTACCTCTTCCCTCACAAGCCTTTGCAACTTGCATTTTATTGCTGTCACAGCTCGTTCTTATTTCAGCGCTAAGCGTGGACTATTTCATTTTGTGCCTGCCCAGCAGAGTGGCATTCCTTTCCTGCTCGAATCTTCTGGGCATGACTCCAATACAAGGAAAGTCTGTTTGCAAATTACCCTAGCGCGGGGAGACAATGATATATGACCTTTCACAATATTGGGAGAGGTATTGATCAAAGCCATTGATCCCATTTTTGAGTGACTGTCTCACCCAGTAAGACAGGTGAAATAAAAAATCTGTCAGTGTCTGCAAAAGCCTGTGCCTGTTTGGAAACTTCAAAAGCTTTTTAAGTTTGGTTTGTTTGTTTTTTTTTGCTGACCTTTTGGCCTGAACTGGGTTAACAGATACCATAATATTGTTCACCTGTTTTGTTTTTTTTTAAAAAAGCCTTCTATGAAAAAAGCTTGTTTGTTTGTTTGCTTGGCTTGATTTTGGATAGACAAGAGGCAACTGTTACTTGCATGAGCAGCCCTCAATGACAGGGCCACTGGTCCCTCAGATAAGAAATACTTTGCAGATGGGACAACAGGACCTGTGGATATGTTTTCTAAGGCTAGGTCTACACATTACAAACACAGTTTTCTGGTTTGGAAGAAGCTTTTCTAGTTTTTAAATGGGTAACCACCTATAGGAACCAGCTATTATGTCTTTGTGTTATTTTACCAAGACATCATTAGTGGTTTGTTAGCTTATCATTAACAGACAACTAAGACTGGCTCCCAAACAGCAAGTGATAAAAACATAGCACCTCACAAGTCAGCTTTTAATACTTTTAGACTCATAACTGTAACATATGGTGCTACCTGAAAGTAAGTGTTCCATAAAAATGTTTTAATTTGGTTTTGAGCCACACTGCATACGTGTACCGATAGTATTGTAGCTGCTAGGGAGAGGTTATGTAATGACAACCTATTTCTGAAGGAGCACGTAGACAAATTTCTGCCCATGACATACAGATAGCATGAATAATGGATTTAAGCATGCATGCATGCTAAAGTGGGGTAATGAAGATGCTGGCCTTGGCAGCTGAATTCACGTTAAAATGGAAAAATAGCTCTGTACTTCATTCTTAGATCTGTGAAGCCAAACCGATCTCCAGTATCACCTGAGCAGGGAGATGTACGTCAGAACAGGTTGCTGGGAAGATGCACCAAAGAGTTTAAATAGATATTTTCAGGCAGAGAACGCAGCAGTTAAGAAGATTGCAGAGAAATTTAAATATCCATTCTCTGAGAAAAAATGAATGTTAAGAAACTGTTTTCATACTGAAACCAAACAAACCAAGCCCCACTGATTCTGTACAAGAGGTTTCCCACGCAGGTGATGTTCAGTTGCCCAATACACTCCGTCTCCCAAAGGACGATTCTGTGTTCCCTCTCATCCCTAGTGTTTAGTGACACTTGCTATACTGCTTATGAGACATGCTGTGCACCATCTCCATTAGCAAATCAAAAGATAACCACATTTCACTTTTTTTTTTTCTTCCTTTAAAATTCAATTTACACATTTAACATGGTATAAGAAATCCTGCTTTGTCAAGGTCAGCAACTCTGCAGTCAGCCTTCATAAAATGCTTTCCTTAGCCTTCCTGGATAACGCTGTGCCTCACTGCTCCCCTTGCCAACATTTCAGACTGCAAACCATTGCTCAGGTTACCTGAGGCAAACTAGTTCCCATCTTTGTGTCCCATCAGCATTTCCCTTTCACCCTCATCCTTAGTCTCCCTACTCATGATTATGCTTGATTATTTGATAACAACTGACAAATTAAAACATTTTAAAGGCTGAAGCACGTCTCACTGGAGCCCTTCTTTCTTTGTAATTCTCCACCTTTAGATCAAAACCAAGCAAATCTCCCGCTGCAGTCCCATCGTTTGAACATTCACGTGTCTGGAAGTAAGCCACAAACAAGCCTAGCCAGGTCCATATATAAATGTTGTAATCTGTATTCTCTCCTCTCTCCTGCTATTGCCCCCTAACGCTTGGCAAAATAGGAACAACAGAACAGCAAGTTAATCAAGTTTCTCTGGTTTAGTAAATGCAGAATCATGTTTTACTTACCATCTAGTTACCAAAGTGTTAAACAGAACTTTGGGACTCTGGTGTCCCTGAAATCCCTGATTTTTCCCAGCCAGGACACCTCCCAGGTTTCTCATCCCCAAGCTCTGGCTCCAGAGCGCAGCCTGGGCTCACCCATCCTGCCACCTGCAATGCTTAAGCAGCACCAGCTCATGCAACCTGGGGACTTCAGAAAAACTGAGCACACTGGCAACCCGTTCTCCTTGGGAGGGACTGCAGGCTTCCACTCACCTCTGTCGAAGAAGAAGGAAAGAGATTCCCTGCGTAGGCACCTCCACAGTCAATGAACTCATCCAGTCACCTCGCACATCACTGTCAGGGAAACGTGCTGGCACCAAACACAGAGAAACGAAAGCAGAAGCCTTTCCCTCCTGGACCAATCAAGTCTGACAATTGTCTTGTGGTGGATGCCAGAGAGATTCTGAATGTTTTGGCAGAAATGCCGGCTTTTTCTAGGTGAGAATCTGCCTACATAGGATTTATGCAAACATTTCCTCACTTGCTCTGTAACCACCCCTTCGCAGCTAAGCTGTTCCGCGTTATCGCCAATTCTTTACATAGTTCTGAGTTTAAAATACTACCACTGACTAAAATAAGAGGAATTTCATCTGCAGTGCTCTCTGAAATGAAAGAGGTAGAAGCCAGTTTGACAATTTAAGCTGATAGCTGAGATACTGCCTCGCCAGCATTTTTGGCACCTGGCCTAGGGAGGAAGCAATGAGAGGAAGGGAAGGGACAAAGAGAAAGATGGAATAAAGGAGGGTGAGAGTGATCCAGTCCACTTAATATAATTACATATATTCCCTATAAAGGGAGCTTTATAGTCAGTGGAAAGAGCGCCGTGCTTTTCAAACGCTACAGAGGGCATTCTCATCCACCAAACACAGGAATCTCTTCCTCTTCATTGACAGCACAGGGGACTGGGATGTTTTCAGAGAGTGCTGAAGCACTAGAATGAATTGCCTTTTTTCCTCGGAGAGTAAAAAGAGGTAGTGGACAATATCAGCTACTGTTACTCACTCAGAGTATGGTCCACTTGAAGCTCTTCTCAGAATGGGCACCCACTGGAGCAGAGCACACTGCTGAGGGACCACAAAGCTTGACCTTGGGGAGCGAGGAGGAAGAAATTGGGTCCCAGACCAGAGCTACAAGAAAGCCCTGGAGGTGACACTGCTTTACACTTCTTCAGAACAGGCACTTCAGAGCTGCTATTAATAGTAGGCTAAATTACTCAAAACAGCCAGTCTATGGGAGTGGTTGGCAGGTCGAAAATTGTGGGTAATGACAGCTACAAGTAGGAGTGTGGGACTAGAATTATGATGNAAAAAAAAAAGAAAAAAAAGAAAAAAAAGAAAAAAAAAAAGACAGATTAGAGCTGGGGAGCCCCAGGTCCCAGCCCCGAGCTCCCAGCTGAAGCAAGAACATTGGCAGCCACACTGGTGGCAAGCAGGTACTCAGGTGCCCAACTGATCCAGCTGCTCAGAGAGAGAACATGATCAAAATAATTATATCTAGCATGATAAAAACTATCAAGTCTGCAGGTCAAAAATATAATGAAGGACAGGACCTGCTGAGTCAGAAATGGCTACCTTGGCTGGCAGCTAATATATAGGGTGGATTGTAAGTCTGCGTGCAGGCAAGGTAAAAGTCAGGTAGGAAACAGATATTTCTGCATCCACACTGGAACTGAAAACACCAGTGTGTGAAAATTGATTTGCCATCCCAGCAGGTATACAAAATGCCTAAACAAAGAATTCCTGAGCCATCTGCAAGGACAAGATCAGGTATACAAGAGAATAACATTAGCGTCAGCAAACCATCTCTTGAGGGTGCAGGTACAAATTGCTGAATTAGGCAACTGGAGACAACTGTCTTGAAAAGCCCCAAAACATCATCTCAAACTGAAGCAGAAGCTGTGCTCTCAGACTGAAAAAAGAATTCTGCTGCAGGGAGGGGTGTGCAGGGATATCAAGCATTCAGAAAGTTTCTAAGGCATGAAACTTGTAGGCATTGCTGCGCTGTCTAAGCATCATGTGAATGTAGCTGAAGCAAGAACATTACAAAAGCTGAGGTACATGGAAGTATATGAAAGCCACCACACTTCAAATCAGCATTTAGTTCACAGTTACACCAAATCTAACAGCACGTTATGGAAAATCTAGAATGCCGGAGAGCATTACTGTCCACAACAAGGAGGTTTGCCTTATCATATTGGATATGTCAAGCTCTCACCCCTCAGTGCAAATAGCCCCATGGAATCAAATGGGAAAGCAGCAAAATATTCCCAGGCAAGACCATATTTGTAAATACATCAAGCAACGTTTGTCTGAAGCTGAGGGAAACATGTGGCCGCAGAACCCAAACTGGACAATATAAAGAACTAAGAACTATTAATAACTGCAAAGCATGTAATTTAGAAAGCTAAATAAGAATCACTTATGGATTATACTGTCAAGACCAACATACTCAGGGCCAACATGGCAAACAGGAATAATTTCCAACTGATCTACAGGATGATGGGGAGGGGTAGAGCCCAGCAGTGGTTCCAGATTTATTATCCCCTGTTGACATAGACTTCTCATTTCCAATATGCAAGAATTAGAGATGGAACAGAAGGCACTGAAGCTCCTTTGGCCAAGCTGTAAAGATTGCCAAGCACCAGCTGCGGTCTGGTCTTCCAGTCCTTTGAACAAATGGCTGCAACTAGTGCAGCAAGTCGTCCTGGTGTTCAGGGCTTTCTCTTTGACCGAGAGGTGATGTGTCCCTTCTGGAATGGAAATGGCCTAAAAGAAGCCGGCCTGTGGAAAAAGAGGCTCGTATGTAATCTCTAAGGAAAGAGGTTTTGCCTGTCAACTACTTCAAATGTCATATATTCAGACAAGGTGTGTGACAACCTATAGAGAATATCTTTCAAACCATCAGCTTTATCCAGTTAAGTCCAGGTTTCCCTCTGTGATATCAGACATGCTGCAGGTCCTGTGCAGGTGGTGTAATTGCACTTATTTGATGGAGACACCCTGGTTAAAGGCTTGATTCTTCTGGAATGGCCACGGCAGTCTCTCTCTCTCTGTTCCTCTCCCTCACATTTCCTGGGGATGAAAACCCTGGGGAATGTCTGTTTACCTAGTGGGTGCTGCTTAAAAAAGAAGTCTGTGTGCGTATTACATACCATGCACATCAGTGCAGTGACAAAAAAACCCAAACCTTCTCCAAAATGTAAACTCAGTGAAGGCGAGCTGTCCACAGGAACATGCCACACTACTGCAGGCCTTGGTGCCTCTGAGGACTGGAGTAAACTATGCAGTTTGTCGTGACTTCCCCTGCTATCTTTGTCATTGCTGTCTTTTCTGGTAATTTCTCTCTGCCAGTTTTTTAAGAAAAATTAATCTCCCTGAGCACCTTCCCTTGTTTTTACATCCTGAGATTCAGTTTAAACAAACTGTCTGTGCACTGTGCAGAAGACAGTTGGTAAGTTTTGTATCGTTACTCTAACTTGAATCGCTGTAGACTAGTGATTTAATATTTTAATGTAGTCCTCTACACACCTACAATCAGCAAATGCACATTTAGAAATAAAAATTGTTTCAAAGTGCCACCAACTGTTGTTTTTGCAAACTGCAATTCAAAGAATGCATTTTTGAAATGCTTCTACTGAATGTTGTAACATTTTCTGGTGTAGCACACAAATTACAAAAACAAGCCTGCATTACCCTTTTCCCAAGCTAGACAAGCAGCACTTCCCATTACAGTATCTCCCTATGGCTAGACTTCAAAAGCAACATAACACAGTACACCAGGCACGCCTTTTCTGTTGTTTGTAAATTTTTTTTTCAGATTTGTGTGTTTTAATGACAAGCCAATTTCCAAAACTTTCAAGAAAAACTGAGAGAACCAAGAGCTAAAAGTTTGCTTTGCCTTTTAGATGTGGCTCCTATTTCTGATGTGTGAGTTCCTAAGCATTAAGTACGTGCTGAAAACACCATGCACCACTGCTCTGCTCTCACCTCCTCCAGACGTTAATTTTCCCTCTTCTCAAACTTTGCTTTCCTTAGTTCCCTCACTCTTTGCATTTTGATTTCTCCTGAATCAAGCTAGACTCCCCAGAAGAAGGGACCGGCAGTGAGCAAAGAAACGGGATCATAAATTTTACCAGAAAGGCATAGTGGTACTGATCTGTTGGTGCCCTGAACAGGGTAAATAATCACAGAGGTTTGTCAGTCTGCATCATGCGTTAGTAATACAGCATGAGACAGTCTTCCAGGAGAGTGAATGGTTACAATTCCTGGTGAGCTGATCTCCATAAATAGCAGCTCTAAATCAATTCTGTTTGCTTGCTGTGATGATATGAAATGCATCAACTGTTGAATAAATCAATGTGACCCCAAAGATTCCTTGGCTTAACATCTTATTATTTTGTGGCTATAGGCTGATTAGGCATTTAAATAATTTTCTGTGATAGCATCTGCATTATTTGAATGTGCCAGATTGTGAACACAAACCTTTCGATTTCTCCAGTGCTTTATTTGCCAGCAATAACAATAATTAAAATAATAACAGCCCTCCCTTGCTTTTGTTGATACCATTTAGTTTTTTTCCAGAGAGGACAAAGTAGGCATTTTACTGGTTTGAAATGAAATGTGTTCTGTGAGGTCTGAGTTATTCAGCTATCGACTGGTGGGAGCATTCATTTTGGAGAACAGTAGTTACTCCAACGTTCTCAGTCCACATTGATCCAGCAGAATGAGACCCCCTTTGAAGTTTGAATTCCTCCACAATTTTTCTTTCAAAACTGCAGCTCTGACCCCCCTGCAGATGTAGCAAGTAATCAGTGCTGATTGATTTCTGAGTGTGTGGAGGGAAGAACAGGGAGAGAAACGACGCAGTGACAGGAGAGGATGTAAAGTTCAAGAACATCGCAGGCATGTACCAAGAAGACCTTTCATGAAAGCAATAGAGTGAGTAGAAAACAGCCAGTGAGAGAAAATAATGGAAGACACATCTGAAAGGTGAAACAAGGAGACTGTAGCTCATCAGTGCAACGACTCGGGGAGGGCAGAGTTACCAGCAAAACAGCACATGGTTAAATGGAGGAGATGAAGGAGAAGAGGGTGCAGATTTGCAGAAGTTCCTTATCACGTGGAAGGAAATCTGCTCAGTTTGCCATTCTGAGAGACAAGGATCCCAAAGCAGCACATATTGACAAAACACTAGACGTCTGAGATGTGTGGCAGTTCCTTTTTCTTAAAAAAAAAGTGTCAAAAGAAATAATTTAATAGTTTGATTAAGGAAAGCACTGACTTATAATGCCCACCATTGTCCTTATAAGAGTATTTCTGATTTTTAAGATAATCTCAAAGATTTGAAATATTTTCTGACTGTTTCAAAAAAATCAGAATAGCCAGATCCTCAAAGCTGCCACTGCCGTATTGATAGCTGGCTTTATCACTGAACTTCCTGGTATAAGAAAAACAAAACACAGTAAGTAATGCCTTTATTTTCATTCACTGTTTTACAAGTAACCGTGTTATTATCAGCTAGATAAATCTCAAGTGCTGTGCAATATGACTTTCTACTTTTGACTGGTCTTATAGGAGTAGTTCTGACTATGTGACATCCGTGATCGCTGTTGCCACATATAAGTATTTTATTCAATAAAAATAAGGCTGTATTTTGCAAATGGCATTGCAAAAGCAATGGAGAACAGAATGACAATTGCAAAACAAACAAACTCTTGAGAATTTGCGGGGTGAAATATCAGGTTTCTATGGCCCACACTAGGGAGGTTCTGCAGTTCTGTTTTCCTTTCCAGTTTAGATCTAGGAAAACCTAATTATGATTCATCAAATGACTGTTCTGTTGTCGACTTAGGTAACAACAGATAAAGAGTATATCCTTTTCCTTAATGAGGAGTAAATATGAATTTTGTAGAGCTGCATCCAAAGCTACTGCCCATATTTAACATTGGCTTATTTATCTTCCTTGTTTCCTTATCAATTACTTCAGCATCCTTTCCCCACAGTACTTTCAAGATGGGTACATCTCACCATTTCATTAGCACGCTGTTGAACAGCAGCATTTCCTTTTGTAACAAATTAGCATTACTGTAGTATGCAATATGGGTTTGAATCTCATTTCCATTAGGATCCTTTCTACCATTCTGGCAAAAGAGACATTTGTTCAGCGGAAATGTAACATATGCTGCAAATATTTAGTTGCAGAGGCAACTAGGCTGAGGCAGCCTCCCTGCTTTTTTGCTGCAGCAGAGAGGCACGCGTAGCATCAAATCCTCCATCCTGTCCTGGCACGGGCTGTAATGCTTTTAGCGGCACTCATCAGCACAGACCAGGCTCTCCACGTGTATTGATGGCTGAATGTTGACCCCCAAATTCCTCTTAGCAGGGAGAGATTGTGAGTCTTTTATTCTCACTAATGAGGGACCAGACAGGGTGAACAGGCTTGGGATTTCGCTGAGACTCCCGTACCACCAAAACACATTTTGCACTGTACAGTCACGTCACCCAGCAGAAAGGTGGTTATCAGAGAGCAGCTGAACTCAAATGTGTTACTACAGGCTAATTTCCAAGCTTACAGAAGACTCAAATTTCTGACTGGTCTGCAACAAATGAAGTAATTCCCTATTCTCTATTTCATCGCTCTGATTGTCTCAAACCCACTTCTACTGAAGTGGTCAGGTGTCCTTTAAACCCAATATTAATCTCAAACTACAAACCTCTTCGTTTAACATTCCTCATGGCTATTTGAGGAGCGAATAAATATCCTTCTGCTTTTCAGAAAACCGCCTCTGCAATTGAACCTCTTATTAAATCCTTAGATTAATAAAAGCTGTCCTGTCATACAAATACTCTATTAGCATGAAAAAAAAGTTAGAAAAGAAGCCACTGACTGTTCCTCCTGAATTAAAATTATTATGAACATCATAGGATACACAGGGTTTGCCTAGCACAAAAGCAATCTTTATCAATTTGGATAACTAATAGGAACAACAATAATAGTAACATAATTGTAACACTCTGCTTTCATACATGCTAAGGCAAAACTTTGCTTTGATCAGTGATCTAAACAGATTTGCATTATTCCATCAATTTTGCATTTTAGCACATTGTCTATGCCCTTTAAGCACAGTTGGACTGGTGAAACATTCCTGTTTCCTCTTCTCTGCTGGGCTCTTCCATGGTCCTCGCGATCCCTCATATCTCTTAATTCATTAGTCCTATCCCTATTTTCTCTAATTCCTGTGATTTTACAGCAGTTAATTCTGAAAGCCAAACAGCATACTGCCAGAAGCAGGTCACCTTTATTTTGTCAACACACAGTGCTGGCCAGTGGCACAACAAGGCAGGCTCCAAATTCTGCTGGGATTTTAATCCAAATGGTGATTCTCCCCACTCCCACCTATATCATAGAATCATAGAACGTGTTGGGTTGGAAGGGACCTTTAAAGGTCATCTAGTCCAACCCCCCTTCGATAAGCAGGGATATATATATATATATCTCAATATACAATACTTACAGTGGAAAGTCTATATCAAGGCTGACAAAATCTTCATTGCCTTGATAGCTAAAGCTACCTTTCCAAAAGTCAGTCATTACTATTTATTAATCTCTCACGGCTACGTCCAGAAGTCCTGCTTTATTAATGCAAAGAAATGTAGAAATGCTGGCTGGAGAAGGATCCTGTGGAAGTCATCCAGCCTGACCTCCTCTTGGGAGCAGATTTGTGCCAGCACTAGGTCAGGTCAGCCTGTGGCTTTGCCTCACCAGTGCAGTAGAGGTAGATGCAGCTTCTCTTTGAAATTGCCTCCTACCTTGCTTCCACTGATTAGTTGATAAAATGGCAGAGTACATCTGCAATTTACTAGTGAACAGCTACATTACAGATGTATATTTTAAAATATACAGCTCTGATTTATACTAATTCTGTTTTGTGTCCCTCCTAAAAGTAAGACATCTTAAGAGCTTCACTGTTCTCAAGGTAAAGTAAAAGCTTTTCTAAATGCGTTGTAAGAAACTTCCTGTCTTCAGTTTCCCATAACTTCTTATACTAACCACCATGATCATGAACAATAGATTCTTCCCTTCCTTTTGGTGATTGCCTTTCACGTAGATTTATATATATCACAGGTACATGTATATCTATATACATCTATACATGTTATATCACATATATAATTCCATTATATATGTATAAATATACATAAAATCTATACATAATATGTATACATAATTACGCAATTATGTATTACATAATTATGTAATTATGTATTACATAATCTATAACTCCATATCTGATATCTATATATATCTATATCTTTCAGTTTTCTTACACTAACTTCAAGTACTGTGAAGGAAACAACTTAGGAGAATGGTGTAGGAAGAACTAATGAGACTGAAGACAAATATTACAAAAGGTAGGAATGGGGATACAAAGCGTTGAAGTCAGCAGGTTTCTTCTACCTGTGGAAATAGGTTAAGAAGGAAGCTTGATTGCACAGTATTTGATTGCAGACTCTAGAGAACTGCATTGGCAGAAGTCATTTGGTACCAGGTACCCTTTAATTGAACAGACAAAAGCACAGAAGGACCAACTGTTGAATACTGAAGGCATCCAAGTTTATGTTAAAAAGAAGATGAAACTTTTATCAGAGGAAGCAATTTACCAGTGACGTAGATTAAAAAGGGATGTGGGAGAATGAGTTGGGATCTGTCAGCATTCGAATGTGTGACCTGATAAAGACCTCTCCATTGTGTCCCTGAGGATTTGTCTGCTTTTCTTCCAGCTATCTCAGCAGGGCTGATAAAATATGTTGCCCGCCTCCCTCCTCTATGGCCTGATTCTCACTCCAATCACCAACTCTTGAGTCAGAGCAGGGCTGGTGAAATTGTGTGGTCTGTAGTTATGGTAGAAACCCCCAAGTCTCCTTAGGTCTTCAAAAATCAGCTACTTGACCATGGGTTGCAAGAAGCCTTAGACAGGTATTTACCCAGCTTTTATGTTGTTTCTGTATATAGACAGCTCTTATTTCTTAGAATAAGTTGTAGATACATTCAGTCTGCCATTCTGTTATATGATCCCACTACATTAGTATTATATTGCTTTTCCCAGGACTCATTGCCACTATGATTTTTCACTTCTCAACAAATTACATTTAATGCTTACTTTATTAATATTTTATAATCAAGAGACAGATTCCTTCCTTGAAGAATCATGTTTACTTAGCTTTTATTTCTGCTATATAATTATGATTAACTATGGTGACCTTCGTATTACCAGTGAAGGAACTTGCATCCCTAGCAGCCCCTCTACTCTCCCATTTTTGATCGTGGATAAATAGGGAAGAATGGTATCATAGGAGTACCTAACCATTTTCTTTCTCCTGTGTATGAATTGTAATTACGGATAAATGTTAGATGGGTTGGTCAAGGACTTTGTCTTTATCCAAACCTCTTCAAGCATAATTTCCACTAGCCTAGTTATGTATGACCTCCAGTGTCAGTCCCTTTTTCTTTACACGTTGGTTATATCAGTTCCTAACAATCTCATCCCACGTTGTGCCAAGTTCAATTTGACTCCAGCCTAAAAAAATAATCTGTTAAGATACTGCCATTATCTCAAACTTTTTTGCTTGCAATAAGCTGATGCTCAAATTCTTTAACAAGTTTCAAATATTCAAAAAATGCTATGCAGTATGTAAGTAGTGTAGGTGGAATTTAACTGCAAATGTACATAGTTATATTACTTAAATGATAGTGAGGTTTGGTCCTTATTTTGTCAAAATTGGGTTTTGGCCCCTGAGATAATTTGTTATTCATTTTCTGTACTTTCACATTCCTGGCTTTTAGAGTAACCCACACAAACTTTTCCTACAGAGATACATCCATTTGCAAATCACCTCCATCTGAATATTGTATAATTTCATGACACTACGGCTTGTATAATCTAGTATTGTCAAGATGCAAAGACTTAAATTATCTAAAACAGTTGAATAAATATCCTCCAATTCCCCTATTGCTTTCCTTCATCTGGCTGTTCTCACTGAGTGTTCTTTAAATTACAGAGAGTAAAATTGTGCCCTTTAGCTTCAAATATATCAAAATGTAGAAACTTCACCAAAAGAGTCCTAGAACCATTTCAACCAGTCTTCCCTTTTTGAGGTCACATTAAACATGCTTATGATTAGACATCCAAGTAATTAGTTTCTTCATTTATCTGGCCTTTGGTAAATCTGATGGGCAATGTAGTAGAGACTGCTGATAGATCAATGAAAGCCAAAGGGATCGAAAAGCAGCAGTCTGACCCTTGTAAAAGAAAGCAGAATTGGGTCCAGAAAAAAGAGTACTGAGAAGACAGCAGGTGATTTTAAGGTATGCTCCAAAACAAGCTTAAAGGACTCCCTCCATGAAGGAAAGGAGGATATCTAAACATGCACTAATAATTTTCATATAACAAATCCAAGAAAGGGAGCACATACAATCATCAGCTCCCAGGTATATCTCTCCTCATGCTGTTTCAGCCAGGTGATATTGGGCTGTCAACATCTGACTGACCCATGTTTCACTGCTCCTCAGAGGACGATGTCTCAGAGGACTTTGTATACTTAATAGCAACCAAAAGGGCAAAGACTGAACAATTCTACCAAAAACACTCATTTTTGAAAAGGGAACTACTACAATCTTACAGCTCTCTTTGAGAACATGAAACTAAAAACTCTTTTTGCAGGAACTGACAAACTGTCCCTGGAAATGAGCACTACCGAGATCTTACCAGATTCATATTGAATTAACTAGAAAAGCAACCTGCATTACTGGGTTTGCCACCACTGGTGCAAAGGCCATTGATAGGCCAGCACAGTGTAAGAGAAGTGTAAATTAACATCTAATGTTTCATATAGTACTAAGCCAACAAGAAAGTCTGCCTCGCTGAGGCAAGGAACATACCCCTAATGAAAGAGATTTCCTGAAATAAATGCCAATATTTGCACTACAGCTGATGGAGAGAGGAAGAAGCCTGGAAGGTTGCTGAGAATAGAGATCCTGTCTGCCATGACCAGGTGCCTAAAGTTTTATTTTAAGGCAGAGGTTAGACAGAATCACTTCTTCACCAAAAGAGTTATCAAGCATTGAAACAGGCTGCCCAGGGAAGTGATTGAATCACCATCCTTGGAGGTATTTAAAAGATAGGTAGACATGGTTCTTAGGGACATACTTTAGTGGTGAACTTGGCAGTGCTAGGTTAATGGTTAGACTCGATGATCTTAAGGGTCTTTTACAACCTTAAAGGTTCTATGACTCTGTGATTCTAAGATGAAACCCCTAGTTCTTATAATCAAACTTTAAGTGAGAAATTTTTGTCTGGGGAGACTTTGGAGAACTTGACCTCTCAAGACAGCTAAAGAGCAGCTGCAGAAATGAAAGGGTAATCATCTTTCTGCTTGCCAAACTCCCAGTCTTTAGGAACATCTAGCAGGCTTGGGGTTCTTTTTTCCCTTTTATCTCTACTGTTCAAAATTCAGAGCTGCAACAGAAGTGAACAACTGGGTGCACATTACATATTAATAGTCTGCTCTTCTACTTTCTTTTATTTCTGGCTAGTTGCATAGAGGAAATAAGGGACAGCTCTTATCTTTTCCGAATAGCAAAACATTCCAGTTTTCCTCAAACAGAAAATGAGGAACTTTCATATTTTGTAGCTTCTGGCTGATCTTATGTTGAACTCTCTGCTGCACTGATCATGACAGTTTATGTGGACCAGCCATATCAGTCATTTCTTGCTAAGGGTATGCCTTGTATTGCTTCTGGATCACTGACAGTGATTTCTGAACTGTCCAGAAGAAAAAAAAAAACCAACAGGAGAGACCAACAAAAGAGAAGATGTTGTTAATAGTTACTATTGATATAAAAACAGTTTATAGCAAGCCACTCAAAGCCCAGGATCAGGACCCTCAAAGGTATTTTCAAGGCCCTGCAAGCACTCAGAGTGTATACCTAGTCTCTGTTCTAAAGAACTGCAGTCTAAGATCAGCGCTAGCAGAGGCACGCAGGTGGGAGAACATTGGCAAACAAAATACTACCAGGAAGAATAATAGGTAGTAGTCACAGCTTAATCAACAGCCTGACTCTTTGTCAAGTGTGTTTTGTAGGCATCACAGCAAAGGAGGATTTTTAGGTAAGATAATGAGGATATCTGTGCTTGTTACAAGAAGCTTCTCTCAAGCCTGGGAAGGCATGAAGATGTCTGATTGAAATCAAATAAGACTCTGGGAGGGGCCAGCATCAGAGGCTGGTGGGAGGCAGTAATTGGCCTGAATATGTGATGAGAAGAGAGTAAACTATCAAAGGCTTTGAAAGTCATGTAAAGGAAATTTGCTTGTTAGTGAGGTATTAGTGGAGGGGTGAGATAAGGGAAGGGATGCACAAAGAAGGGATGAAGAGAGAAGGGGGTCACGGCCACAACAGCAGGCTATGGAAATGTGTGGTAGCATTTGGGTAGTTATAGTGCAGCTTCCAAGGCTAGAAAAAAGTGACCGAAACGTGATAGAAACCTGGCTGGTAGTTTTAGCTGCTAAACCTCCCTAGCTCCACTCTTAAGCAGAGGCAGCTTGGGAAGTGAGATAGCTTTGCCTGAGGTTTTTCCAGCATCTTGCATGGGGCTTAGGGTTTTGGAGTGTAGAAATCCACCAAGATTTAGTGCTCTGTTTTAAACACGAGAGGCTGTGAATCTTGGAAGGTGTGTAAGCAGGGTGGGGGAAGAGAAGGTCGGGCTCCCGTGCAGAGGTGTGCCCTGCCACCAGAGCAGGACATGGAGAAGGCAGCTTGGAAGTGAGGGGGAGAAAGTTCATGAGTCAGATGAAAAGTCATGAACTAAGTGGATGTGGGGACAGATCTGGGCCAAGTTCAAAGAATGTTCAAGTGATAAGAAAGCCAAGGAAAACACAGAGAGCGCTGCAGGTTGCCGCTTTTTTTTTTAATAATAGATGGCTATTTTTCTTGTTCTTGGTAAGAAGACGGCTGGTTGGGTTTGGAAGCCGTGGCTTGCTGTTAAAGGGGTGGACTGTACACTGTGTGCCCTTGCAGACCTCCTGGAGCGTAGAAACAGGGCCATGAGGCGAGTAAGCACTGGGGAAGGGGTGTAACAAGATTTTCCCAAGGAAAGAAAGGGAAATCCAGGAAATTCACAACTGAAATATAAAGGTAAAAAATAAAATTGTCTGGTTCTGCTTCCACAAACACAGACATGATCTTGCAAATGAGGACAAGGTCATATCTCAATTTTTTAAAATCCATTAACATTTTAAAGACTACACCCAGCAGCAAGGTATTTTTCAGATCAGCTCAGAACCTTTATCTGTGCGTGTTCTACCTGAGAACTGAATCCTTTAAGACTTACTTCTTCCTGTAATGAAAAATAAAACTTACTTCTCTAAATAGAGATCACATCTACATTTTACAGTTGAGTATTCCCTTGCCCAGTAAACACACATATATACAAGACGTGAAGAAAAGCAGCTTTACAGGCTTCTATGAAACCTGTCAGTTAAAAAGTCTTTGGATAATGAAAATGTTGGAAAATAATAACAAGCCACATCCTTTGATGGCATTGGCTACAGCTTCCTTAAATCATTGGGTCAACGCTGATCTGGATCTGTAGTTTTGCTTTTCCTAAAGTCAGATGAGTTACAATTCTGCTTCCAACCAGTAGCACGTACCACTGGCTTGTATTTGGCAGAAGCGGAAGTGATACAATTTTATTTACCTACCTCTTCTAAGCCTTTTTCTTCTCAGAGTTTTTGTTTTCATCCTCAAATAAAGACCTACACAAAGAGCAGTGGCGATACTGATGGCCTTTGCTGGGTGGATTATTCTTTGGTAGAGTGGATTTCACACTTTGCAGCATCCAGACCAGTAGTTTCATAACAGCCTCGCTCCAAAACCAGATTATGTTGGATTTAATTGGTTTACAGAAACTCTCACCTGTCACCAGAATGAGATCTTCAGCTGTGCACTACCTTGCAAAGTGCAGCTGAGAGTAACTGCACGTACGCCAATTCCCTCAAAGGGTGTCTGTCCTGACCTTGCAAAGCTCTGGAATTTGGACAATGCCATAGACATTTGCTACTGCTCTAGCACTGCTGCCCTACTCTGCTGATGAAAGTAGGCCTACAAGATCTTTGTGGCCTTCAAAATTTCTTCCTTCCCTGAATTTCAGCATGTTTTAAGTGTTTCTTTGTAGGCCTCTTGCTAAGCAGAACAGACAACTAAATTTTGCAATTAAGTCTCACATTGCAGAAAAAACTGTCAACTAGTAAACAGTGACATCCTAAAAGGACTCAAATTAATGGATAATGCATTTTGTTAAATTAGCAGCCCAAATCTGCGTGCCAGCAAAAGCTCCTAGCTTCTGATTACCTCCGGGAACAAAGACGACTAGAGCATGCTTATAAATAGTGGCAGTGGGCTTAGCATATGTTACCTTCTTTCCTAGATAAATATTAATTAGCCATGCAGAAGAACCAGATCCTTAGTAGGAAGAAATCTTTGTAGCTCCCTTTAAATCAATGTTGACGTGCTGCTTTCACAAGGAAAATATTTGATTCTTAATTTTCAGCAATTTTACTTCTTTGCTGTGATTCATTGCATTGCACAAGTTTCCACTAAGCTTTCTGCATTAGTAACTTGTTGCTTTAAAATGAATGCAGACATTTCTTTTTAAACACAGAATTCAATGTTTCATTTGTGAAAACTCGATATTTGGGAGCCGTTTGAAATCAACTCTGGATCTTGAAAGGAAACCCTTACAGATTCCATCCTCTAAAGCAGAAAGAAAGATCTGAATATCCTGAAGTGGGCCAAAGCTTTAAACCTGATTGAGGTCCATATCTGAAAGCGGATTTATCTTCTGCCAGGTCTGAGCACAGAACATGAGACTTTTTTTCATTTGAATCCCTACAGAGTCTAAATGCAGGGTCCTTTGCCTTCATGCTGAACAGGTGCTTTTCTCTTCTTTTTTTTTTTTTTGGCTTATATGACAAGAAGGCATTAACGTTATACCATCAACTTACAGTCCTGGTAGACAGCTGTGCCTTTAGTTCATACTGTCACGGCTATTTCCTACGGTCCATTCCCCAGTGGATCTGCATGTATTTCATTGCAGACAGATCCCGGTGGGTTAAAAACCCTTCAAGTGTACAACTGGAGATTGCCTGAACTGTAGGGATGACTGTTCATCCAGACCCTTTGGCAGCAAAATAGACATCTGCACCAATTTTAGTGTGAGTTAGAGGCTCCAGCAGTCACAGATAGAAACCACAATAACAAGGAAGCAACAGCCCTTTTCATACAAGTAGTCATTTCTTCTGCTTTGTAATGAAGCAGGAGGATATTAGGCAGTGTGGAAGGAGAGGAGATGGGGCAGTATTGCAGTGGTTTCACGTGGAACATCTCCAGGAACATCATTAAAGAGCAAACCCTTTGTAGCCAAACGAGGAACAGTCACCAAGTTCAACTGCTGCCTCCATGAACTGCAATGTGACGGGTGCAGTGTCTGGAGATGAAATGGTAGAGACAGTGTAAGGGAGGGCTGGAGATCCTTTTAGCTTGACCTCAGTTGCCTATTTAAATTACTCCTCGGAGGGTATCCGAGTGCATTTTTTGGCAATCCTGACTGACCAGTATGAAGAATAAGGCTATAACTTGATCTGGCTTTATTCCTTTGGGTCGAGAAACTCTGTGCATATGTGTTCCTATTGAGCCCATGTGCTTGTTTCTTTTTCTGGGTCCTTAGAGTCAAAATCAAAACCAGGCCCAGCTGTTCCTTATAATTAAATTTCAGTAACTCAAGCTGGGTGTTTTTATTTTGACTAGTGACTTAAAAGTGTTGGCATTTAAATGGCCTCAGCTATATTTCAAAGTTAACATTGAGAAACTTCACACATATATTAGCGTTATTTGTCTGTTGGCAAACGCAACAAAATACCACTGCGTTGATTTACATAGTGAAGGTTATCTGGGCTAACAGAAGGACTCAGAATTTCATTATTTAAAATACGAGGATGAATGTCATCACAGTGCAGGAGGCTACAGATGGCATTACATACAACTTGCCACCTGAGTCAAGGGCAGAGGTGAAGTTTATATTGCACACTGAGCCCTGTGTTCAAATATACTTATAAGATCCGAAAGCCAAAACCCACACGACATTATCTGTGGCCAGGACAGATCTGACTGTAGGATGAGGACTTTTCCTTTCTGTTACTTAGGTTTGTTTCTATGTGTCTGTCTTCTCTAACTTATTTATAAGTCATTGATGACATTTATGCCATACATGGGCGGTTTGTGATGCAATAAACCAGTAATAGGCTCAGTTTTCATTGCATTTCTATATTTGGGTATTTTAGCACATCAAAATCTGGGTATAAGAAGTATTAACAGTCTTATGGCAGCAGAAAGAAATTAATTTTATGCCTGCCTCTGCACAGAAGCCAAAAGCCTCAGGAAACAGGATCTCTTCCCATAGGCATCTTTTCAGATCCAGTTAGGACCGGGGAAGGTAAACAATGAAACGCAAGCTTCAGGGTGACAGCACAGCAGTGATTGTTCATGTGATAATCATACGATTCACAATATGTTTCTGACTGGCACTCCAAGACTCCAGTACTTACTGATGATCTCGGTAGAACCTGGTTCCTGCTCTCATCAAGCCTTGGCTGGTGGGAGCCCAGCTGTGGCACAGGGCTATGTGCAGCCTGGCTGGGCAGAGAGGAAAAGCAATCTCTAAAATCCTGAGCATCTCTTGCTCTGACAGAAATGCTGAGAACCAGCACGCACAGCCCAAAGAGAGCAGCAGTTCCAGTGCGTGGGTGCAGACAGGTCTTCTGCATTCCCCACCAGCAGAGATGCAGAGCACCAGGTCCAAGACACGGAGCACTAATAAGAAGCTGGCTTTACTTTCTTGCTGCAGCTAGTCCTAACCCAAGACTGAAGCCCCAGAGAGAAGCATGGGGAATACTTACTGCCCAGGAGGACCAGGTAATCCTTGCGGGAAGTCAAGTGAAGTCAACACTGCTAGACCTGGCATGCCCTGGGTGAATGTTTTCCTGACCGCTGGCTGCAGCACTGCATAACTGAGAGGGAAACAAGTGGGCAAAACAGAAGAAAACAAACAAGGGAGGAGAAAAGCATCTTCTTGCCAAGACAAAGAAGGAAGCAATGAATGGTGATTACTGATGAATAATAACCAAGAATTAATGGAGAAGGGCAACAGCAAAAGCTGTGCACAGAACACAAACATTTTATAATGAGGGTAAACAGTGACATTAATAAGGTGTCCAGAACTCCTCGCCCATTCACATAGTCCTTGTCTGCATTACACGACATAGCTCATAGCAGTGGCTAGGGATACAACATTAACCTTGGAGGCTCTATAATTTTATCAGAAGAGCCTTTCCATGGGAGGAAAATTGTTCCAAAACTGAATGAAGGACTAGATTTTCCTCTTGTTATTATCAGCCTTTTAAATTTAAATCAGTCTCAGATATGTAGCCCTATTTGGGAAGAATGTTGAGCTATGGAGGCTGGAGGGCAGCTGCCAACTTAAGCACAACTAAATTAAGGCAGAAATGTTGAGCAGAAGTGGAAGCAATAACACACTGTATTAGAAACCAGGATTATAAAATCTCTGCCCGTCAAAGAGACCAGAATTATATAGATACTTCTATATTATTATTTTTAATGCAATATAGCCTAGAGGCTCCAACCAATTACCAGGCTCCACTGAGCACAAGGAGGCACCACAAAGTAAAAATATGGAAACAGATCAAACCCTATCCCAACCCCTTTTGGAAAACAGAAAGGCTTATTGTCATTTTATCTTCCTATCAGTTTGGTGAATGTAAGCAAACCTTGACTACCACGCTCTGATTAATCCACAACAGTCCTCTCCCTACCTCACTTTTTGAGAGAGGCTAACAAAAGAGTGGATCTGGGACTGATTTTACAAAACCTCAAGCCCTGCCACTGCTTCCTTTGGTCTCAGGGGACCTGTGGGTGCTCAGCGCATACCAAGATCAGGGCACTTTGCCCAGTACTGAAACAAGGAGGGAAAAGGTTGTCCCTGCAGGGCTCTGGTGTTCCTACGCTGATGTGCAGCCCTGGCTTGCTAAATGCTTCAATACTTCTCTTCCTAGAATTTCCTTACCCCTTTCTGCCATGATGGATCCTTGTTAGCCTCCTCTTGCTGTCCATCCTTGACCTGCACCTTCTCACATGTGCCAGTCCCTCTTGCTCCAGGATGACCAAGAGGGTGCTGAGGTTGCTCACCCTGCCATAAGCTCCATGTCCCAGGCAGAACAATGCAGTGCCTGTCCCTGCGTGGTGCTGAGCGTGGCACAGGAACGGCAGGAGCACAGGGGGACAGTTTGCCTTCCTGCCACGGAGGCAACCAGCCAGGAGATGACATCTGAGAGGGAAGCACTGAGAATTCGCGGGGAGCTTAGGCAGACAGCGGCATGTGCAGGTGTGCACAAACATGCCTGCACACTTAAATCCTTGCCTCCTCTTTACCGGGTTTGTCGTGGCATTTTTGGGAGGTTTACTCGAGGGCTGGAGCACAGACATTTCACCCAGCTCGGAATTACCCTGACCCAGCAAAAAGCAAGCTCCCTTTGTGGGCACAACTTTTCTGCGGCTGCAGAGAACAAACGCCGGCAGGAGCGGCGGGACCTGGACAAAGGCGCGGTGCCCGAGCATCTCCCGCTCCCCTCCCGAGCACCGGCGCATCCCGCACGGGCACGTCAGGGCTCTTCAATCACGGATGTGCCTTTGCAAGCACACACCCAAAAAAGAAAGAAACGAA